>CM035439.1:54971805-54979305 GCA_020310875.1 Ceratopteris richardii | reverse complement strand
GGGGGGGCTCTTGCGGGAGGAGGTGGAGGGGGGCTTTTGGGGGAAGTGGTGGAGGAGGGCGGAGGAGGGTGGAGGAGGGTGGAGGAGGGTGGAGGAGTGCGGAGGAGGGTGGAGGAGGGTGGAGGAATGCGGAGGAGGGTGGAGGAGGGTGGAGGAGGGTGGAGGAGAGTGGAGGAGTGCGGAGGAAGGTGGAGGAGAGAGAGAGAGAGAGAGAGAGAGAGAGAGAGAGAGAGAAAGAAGAAGATAGAGTGATAGAGATAGAAAGAGAGAGAAACGAGTGAGATTGCAGACATTCAGACTACAAGCCATCCTAGAGAGAGGCATTGATCCGGGAGAGAACCGAAGTGGCTCCATTACCATTACAATTGCCATCTTCTCTTCAATAGGCTACAAAGCCTCTCCATAACCTCTGCTTGCGTATCACTTCCTATCACCATGGCCATCCTCCCTGGGCAATGACAGAGGCAAAGATTTGATGTTGCACCACTAACCAGCTCTGTCCATGTTGTATCCAAAGAGTTCGAACAACCCCACCCCTTCCAACTTGAGCTGGATGATATTCCTTGGCCTTCCTTATTGTTTAAAATGGCGAGAGAGAAGAAGATAGGGATCTACAGACCCCCACATCAAGCTTTTGCACCGTCCCTGGTGCAATTTCTCCCTTATTTTAATTTATTTAATGAGATTTAACTGCAATTACTGAAAAGAAACATGATATGTACAAGGGATAGAATGCTTCCACTTTGACCTAGTTCAGATACTTCTTCACCCTAGAGATGTTGACCAGGGGAATCCTTTTACCCTGCAGATCTTCCAGATGCACTGGGCCCTGTGGCAATACTTTGATTACCTTATAAGGTCCTATCCATTTGGGTGCCATTTTAGTTTGAATTGGTGGAACCTGATGCACTAAAACCATAGACCCTTCCTGAACTTCATTGGATCTCAGATACCTGTCATGCAATCTCTTGCGCTCTTCTTGTGTTACTTGAAGTTTTTGCATTGCTCCTTCTCTGTATTCTTCTAATGCCACCAATCTCTGAATGGGGGGTTTAATTCCAATGGTTTTGATTCCTATTTCCTTTCTGATAATGAACTCAAATGGTGCCAATGCCTCTTTTCCATAAACTAAGCGAAATGGAGTCTCGCCTGTGGTTCCCCTCTTCGTGGTTCTGAAAGCCCAAATTGCACCAATTAATGCTAGTGGCCAAGAGCTTTGATGATCAAAGGATAATTTGCGAAGTAGTCCAATCAAAATCTTATTGGAACTCTCTGCTTGGCCATTTGCCCTTGGGTAATAGGCACAAGATTTTTTATGGAAGATTTTGTACCTGTCAAATATAAACTGGAACAATTGATTTACAAAATGTGTGCCCCTGTCACTAGTAATTTCCAGTGGGCAACCAAATCTTGAGAAAATACGTTTATACATAAATTTAGCTACTGTTAAAGCCATGCAGTCCACAGTTGCTTTAGCCTCTATCCACTTAGTGGCATAACATGTAGCCATCAAAATATACTTTTTCCCTCCTGGTTGCCCAGTAGGGCTAATTGGCCCTATGAAATCAAGACCCCATCGTTCAAATGGAAGCCATCCGGTAGATATGACTAATGGTTGGTAATTTAATCTGGTTGGCGCGGGAGCACATCTCTGACAGATGTGGCATTCTTTAGCAAACTTGATTGCATCTTTGAAAATATGAGGCCACCATAAACCCTTGTGGATGATTCTATGAGCCAATTCTTCCCCCTTTAGGTGTCCTTCACTGTGTGCAGCCTCTAGCAAAAGATTTACCTCCTCTGGATAGACACACCTTCTCAATATATCATCTTGACGGTATTTATATAAATTTCCATTTATAAGAGAATATGCTTTGGTTTTCAAGAGCAGTCTTCTCTTTTCCACAGGTGTCAAGTGTTCTGGGATCTTTCCAGTAGTGAGAACATGAAGAATTTCCTCATACCAACTAGTCCGAATTGTTACTAGGAAGAGATTGCTATCCACTAGTTCATCATTGATACCTGTTGCCTTTTCACTCATTGCCGTCCTGGACACTTGATCTGCCATGTAGTGCTCTTTTCCTGGCTTAATATGGATATCAAAATTAAATTCCTGAAATAGGAGTAACCATCTCCAAATCCTTCCAGCTACTCTAGGTTTGTTTATCAAATACTTCAAGGGCTGATGATCAGAAATAACAATGAAATGTACACCAAGTAGATAATGTCGGAACTTCTGAAGAGCAAATACGATAGCCAAACCTTCTCTTTCCGTTGTACTGTAATTTCTTTCAGCTTGGTTGAGTAGTCTGCTTGCATAAGAGATAGGTCTATCCACTTTGTGAGATGATGGTTGAGCTAGAACTGCACCAACAGCATGAAGACTAGCATCTGTATGCACATGAAATTCCAATGACCAATTAGGAACACTTAAAAGTGGAGCAGTACATAGCCTCAACTTCAGTTCACAAAATGCTTTGTCAGCTTCAGCACTCCATGAGAAAGGGATTTTTTTTGCTGGTAAGCCTTGACAAGGGCTTAGCAATTTCCGAATACATCCTAATGAATCTTCTGTGATACCCTGTATGGCCCAAGAAACTTTGCACTTCCTTTGGGCTTTGTGGAATTGGCATGGAAAGAATAGCTGTAACCTTTGCAGGGTCAACTGTTATGCCTTCAACAGATACTATGTGACCAAGAAGAGTGCCCTTAGTGACCAAAAAGTGACATTTATCAGGATTCAATTTCAAACCTGTTTTGAGACATTGCTCAAAAATTTCCTTTAGATTTTCCAAATGGTCATGGAAATCTCGAACTGCTGCCCTTCTATCTGTACCTGAAAATACTGAAAAGTCATCCATGAAAATGCGTAGAAAGCTTGTTAACCATTTGCCCAATATCAGATACATCGTTCTATTAAATGAAGCTGGCGCATTCTTCAAACCAAAAGCCATACGAGTATAGACATAAGTGCCCCAGGGAGTGACAAAGGCTCTTTTGTCCCTATCGTTAGGATGGATCACTATCTGATTGTAGCCACTAAAACCATCCAAGAAACTATACAAAGTGTGACCAGCTACCTCTTCAAGTACTTGCTCTGTGAAGGGCTGAGGAAATCCATCTTGAATAGTCACTTTATTCAAAGCACGGAAATCAACACATACTCTTATTTTTCCACTAGTTTTCTTGGGCACAATAACCATAGAGGAAAGCCACCTGGAATGTTCTACTGGCACAATTATACCTGCTTCCTCTAGTTTTGTAATCTCCGCTTTTACCGCCTGTGCATACTTCGGATTGAGTCGATATGGCCTACTTCTTACAGGCGCGGCTCCCTCAACTAAGGGTATCCGATGTAACCCGAGCTCTTCTGGTATCCCTGTTAGATCTTTGTAGGACCATGCGAAGACGCTTTTATAAGTAAAAAGCAAAGAAGTTACCTTCTGTAGCAAGGGAGGATAATGCCACAACCAGGACGCCAAATGGACCATTTGAGGGTTCTCTTCATCCCCTAAATTTACTTCTTGAACCAATGTTTCAGGACTGGTTTTGCTTGAGAAATCATCTCCACTATATGCAGGAGTGGAGTTTAATTTATATTCTGCAACATGTTCTTCCATCCATCCTTGAGGTATATCTGAGAAAGGAAGATCTTCTCTGCCCTTAGGTTCAAAATCTTCTACCTCTGATACTTTTATCTGGGTTGCTTCCTCAAGGCTTGTGCTTTCTTGCAATTGCTCATTCTCCAACACCTTGTGGTCTTCACTGCCCTTTCCTGTAATTTCCTTATCTGCAACCTCTTCCTCAATTTCATTAATCTCCACTGTGCAACACTCTGCACTTCCCATCATCCAATTTAACAATGTATCATCTTCTTGGGGTAAAGAGGGCATTACCTGAGTATCCACAGTATATCCAGTGGTTTTTCCTGAATCAAATCCTTCTTCCAAGTGTAGTTGCAGTTGGCTATTGGTATTTGTTGAAATCCATAATTTATTTTTTCCCCAATCTTGCAAAGCTTTTGCTTGTCTTACCCAAGGTCTCCCCAGGAGTAGAGGGTAAGAAGTCTCCTGTGGAAGTGCAATAACAACAAAATCTAGAACAAAATGGCAGCCCTGTACTACCATCAGTACCTTTTCAATAATGCCCAGTGGCGCAACCCGATGTTGATCCGCCAATGTAACCGTGAATGGTGCCAACTTGGTGGGGTTCAATTTCAGCTTCTTCATTGTAAAATCTGGCATTAAATTGATACCAGAGCCTCCATCTATGATCACACCTGTAAGAGCTTCATCCTTTATAAAAATTGATAATCTCGAACTTTGGTAGTCTGCTAAGGGTGCAGGAGGAAAATCAACCATGAAACCATCTATACTAGGTGATTGGACCAAGTGAGCAGAGTGTATAATCTTTAATAAATCACTTCTTATTTTTGAATCCATCCTTATAAGTTCATAAAGACTGATCTTGTGATGAATACCTTTCAAGATCTGTTCAATGTTTACCTCCTGAGTATTTTCTTGTAGACGTGTTGGTTGGTCCCTCATAGTAGTAGCTACCTTTTCATAAGCTTCTTCAATTTCTACTTGGTCCTTCCATCCAGACTTCTTTTCTTCCTCTTTATCCCGAATTCCTTGTGGTTCCCCCCCAAGGTTTGCTGCTGCTTGCCTAGCTCTGGTCATCATGGGCATTGCAGAGGATGAAACACCATAAGATTGAGTAGTCATACCTTCTTCTGGTGGAGAGACTGCAATCATGTGGATGGGAGCAGGACGACCTCTTGGGCAATCTTTGGTATAATGATCCTTTGCCTCGGGACAATGTTGACAAGGAGGTGCATCTTCTGGAAGAGAACACCTATTTTGCATGTGGCCGTATTCACCACAACGATAGCACATCAAGGGTCTATTATATCTAGGCTTTGCAGGCCTATTCTCCTCTCTATTAGATGTATTGGAAGTACTAGCATAATATGAATCCAAATTTTGAGGGTTACCTCTCTGCTGTGTACCCTTGAGGTAGTAACAATCTCTAGCTTCATGACCATCCTTCCCACAAAATTGACAGCTTACCTTGGCAGGGCAATTAGCATTGGAGTGTCCATTGTTGTTACAAATTGTACACCAAATTTGTCTCCTTATATCTTGAGTGGTCTTCAAATCTTCTAACTCTCGGCGAAGCTAGGCTACTTCATCATCAGTGCGACGCAGTGGTGGCAAGACCTTCTCTTCTTCTTGATTTTGTTGCATCTTCAATGCTTCCAATTCCCTCCTCAGTGGCTCAATAGGATCCAGATCTGCAACATACTTTGGTTGTGTATCCCCTTCAAAATGTTGCCTTGCTTCTTCAATGCGTGATGCTGCTGCAACAAAATCATTAAGGGTGGCATCCAATCTAAGAGACTCACGAAGCTTCTTCTGAGACGACCTGGGCAGAGCCTTCTCTATCCACTTTTTAACCAAAAAGTCACCTGGAGCATGTGGCAGACGTGCAACAAGTGCTTTTGTTCTAGTGTGAAGTTCATGAAAAGATTCACCTGATCTTAGCTTCAAATTCTCTAGCTGATCTAGAGCTCTTTCTGAGGAATCACTTGATCGGAATGTCTATGAGAATGCCGCCTTCAGAGCCTCCCATGTAGTGAAATGGCCATCTGCATATTGACTATACCATTTATCTGCAAGACCCTCCAATGTGGATGGAAAAAGTGCCAACATTGCATCTTCTCTATTCTGCAGACCACGTCCACAGCATAAAGAGATAAATCTCCTCACATGATCATCAGCATCTTCATATGCATGTCCCTTAAAGGTAGGGAACTTGATGTTGATCCTGGAGAGTAGATGAGAAAGATCCTCCATTTGGACTGGTGTCTCTTCTGACGTATCTGAGGAGAAGTCTAGAGTTCTCCTATACCCTTCTTTGGACAATGGTGTCGCACCCAAATCAATAGACAAATTTAGGGAAGGGAGAGGGGAGGTAGACTCACAAGCCGTGGCTGTTGCTAACTTGCTAAGACTCCTCCGAACACGAAGAGACTCCTTATCTGCCCGTGTATGGGTCATGTACCTACTTGCAAATGTAATAGGGCAAAAATACCTCTCACAAAAATGCAAAGGTCCCACCGTGCGTGCCAAACGATAGAGGAGGTACTGGGGTATCCGCTTTTAACGAAAGTAGAGAATGAAGATTAAACACATCCAGTACGTCGCCTACTCAAGGGGGGTTCTCTTTAGGGAAGTATACCCTTTAACATTTCTGTGAGCAGATAGATAACACGGATTGCACCGAGTGGTAAACACTTCAGAAAATATGGTCAACCAATGACCAACGAAGACCATGCACTTCGTGATTCGAATCAGATGATTACAAGCTCAAAAGTGCAAACTTTGTGCTAACGAGCCGCAAGCTTAGGGCTAACAAGCCACCCTAAAAGTAAATAACTCTAACACAACAGATTCTTCCTCTCAGCATAAGGGGTCACTGATACGCAGACTAACTCAGAACAATACAAAGAATTTCTCAAGAGGATAGAACCTAATCAACAACACTGACTCACAGAAAAGAAGAAGAATCCAAGCTACTCTCTTACACTATAGTGCTCATAGCCCTCCACTGAGAAGCCTACCCTCTGTATACACACTACAGAGTAGCTCCTACAATAGGCTTGAAACCACCAAGTGCAAGAGAAGACTTCTGCATGTATACACGAACCTCTGTATCTCTAAAATTGTACCCCCAATGAGCACAAATCCATTGTTTTTATAGGCCCCAATAGGTCAAGAGGGCCTTGCGGATTCTTCACCTCCACTGATCACGCGCCGGTTAATCACCCAAAATTGGGGGGTAGGTCAAATATTCCACTTGATTTGAATTAGGTCCACAAAAATAGGTAGTCACCGTGAATGGTTGGTGGCAACATTTGTTTATCCATTTTTACTTTTAACAATTCACCTTTACCTTATCTGAGATTGTCATTTTGTGTTGCTTTGTTTCCTCACTGATTTAATTCCAGGAAATTCAATTTGACCAGCTTCAACTGCCTCCATTACTCCCAAACCCAGCAGACTGTAGTCGTTGTCCTCCTCATCTCCTCATTACCAATGATTACTGTAACTGACGTTGCTCTTGATTCCCCTCTCTATTATCTGATTGCAGCTGTGAAGACATACTATCGTTTATCCCGCTAGGTTCTTTAACCTCGTCTAGAGTACTTTCTGTGTTTATGGTTGCCTGTGGATGTACACCAGTCTCTATTTGGTCTTCCGTTTGTGCAACAAAGTGTTGGGGATCATTATCAAGGAGACATGTACAAGCGGGTGTGTGTGTATAGTTGTGTATGTGTGTGAGTGTGAGTGTATGTATGGAGATGCATGTGTGTGATAGTGTGGGTATGTATATATGAATGTGGATGCATGTGATTGTGTGGGGTGTGTGTGCATATGACTATGCATATGTGCATGCATGAGTGAGGGTGTACATGCATATGTGTGTGTGATTGTG
>CM035439.1:54806805-54969305 GCA_020310875.1 Ceratopteris richardii | reverse complement strand
GGTGGAGGAGGGTGGAGGAGGGTGGAGGAGAGTGGAGGAGTGCGGAGGAAGGTGGAGGAGAGAGAGAGAGAGAGAGAAAGGGAGAGGGGGGGGTCACGCGGGCAACGGGGAAAGAGAGAGAGAAAGAGAGAGAGAGAGAGAGAGAGAGAGAGAGAGAGAGAGAGAGAGAGAGAGAGAGAGAGAGAGAGAGAGAGAGAGAGAGAGAGAGAGAGAGAGAGAGAAAGAGGGAGAGGGCAGAGGGGGGGCTTGCCGAGAGGGGGATGGAGGAGGGCTCTTGCGGGAGGAGGCGGGGCAATGGGGAAAGAGAGAGAGAAAGAGAGAGAGAGAGAGAGAGAGAGAGAGAGAGAGAGAGAGAGAGAGAGAGAGAGAGAGAGAGAGAGAGAGAGAGAGAGAGAGAGAGAGAGAGAGAGAGAGAGAGAGAGAGAGAGAGAGAGAGAGAGAGAGAAAGAGGGAGAGGGCAGAGGGGGGGGCTTGCGGAGAGGGGGATGGAGGAGGGCTCTTGTGGGAGGAGGTGGAGGGGGGCTCTTGTGGGAGGAGGTGGAGGGGGCTCTTGGGGGAAGAGGTGGAGGGGGGGCTCTTGCGGGAGGAGGTGGAGGGGGGCTCTTGGGGAAGTGGTGGAGGAGGGCGGAGGAGGGTGGAGGAGGGTGGAGGAGGGTGGAGGAGTGCGGAGGAGGGTGGAGGAGGGTGGAGGAATGCGGAGGAGGGTGGAGGAGGGTGGAGGAGAGTGGAGGAGTGCGGAGGAAGGTGGAGGAGAGAGAGAGAGAGAAAGAAGAAGATAGAGAGATAGAGATAGAAAGAGAGAAAAGAGTGAGATTGCAGACATTCAGACTACAAGCCATCCCAGAGAGAGGCATTGATCCGGGAGAGAACCGAAGTGGCTCCATTACCATTACAATTGCCATCTTCTCTTCAACAGGCTACAAAGCCTCTCCATAACCTCTGCTTGCGTATCACTTCCTATCACCATGGCCATCCTCCCTAGGCAATGACAGAGGCAAAGATTTGATGTTGCACCACTAACCAGCTCTGTCCATGTTGTATCCAAAGAGTTCGAACAACCCCACCCCTTCCAACTTGAGCTGGATGATATTCCTTGGCCTTCCTTATTGTTTAAAATGACGAGAGAGAAGAAGATAGGGATCTACACATGTGATGATGAAGATCATTCCATTTTTTATGCATATCTACATGATGCACTTGTTGATGAGAATGCTCATATTGAGAAGGCCAAAACTATGCCAAAATGGTTGGTGTGCAAACTTTGCTTGAGGGAAAATAAGATTCACCTCTATCATACCGTACTTGTTTAGGCTCTCATAGTACCTCTTTTGCATCAGATTTCTATGATATGGCTGCATCTAGTCTCTGTGATGATAATGAGCCTATTTCATTTGATGAAGCACAAAATTCAGAAAATTGGATGAGTGTTATGCAATCTAAATATGATGTTATAATGAAGAATGGCACCTAATCTTTATGTGAATTGCCTCCTGGAAAGAAGGCCATTGGCACTAAGTGGGTTTACAAGCTGAAGGGTAAGCCTATTGGAACAGTTGAGAGGTATAAGGCTAGGCTTGTCACAAAGGGTTATGAGCAAGAGAGAGGCGTTGATTTTGATGAGACCTTTGCACCTACATGTTGTATGACTACTGTTCATAGCATCTATGCACTTGTAGCCCATCATGGTTGGAATGTACATCAATTGGGCATTAAAATAGTAGTTCTCAATGGTGACTTGTATGAAGAAGTGTATGTTTTTCAACCCTGTGCCTTTGTGCACAAAGGGCATGAAAATGAGGTTTGCAGGTTAAAGAAGGCATTATATGGTTTAATGCAAGCACCGCGTGCTTGGTATGAAAAGATACATGCCTATCTGATTGCACATGTTTTTGAAAACAATCCAACTAAAAGCACCTTATATGTTAAGTGTTCCAATGATCTGCTTCTTATTATTGTTGTCTATGTCGAAGGCATGCTACTCACTCGTTCTATAGATAAGCATATTGCTGATTTTAAGGCTGATTTGCATGCCTCATTTGAAATGTCTAATTTGGGTCATTTACATCATTATTTAGGCATTCAGTCTATGTAAGTTCATGGTGGAATAGCTTTGTGTCAAAGGAAATATATTGACACATTATTATAGCATTTTAGCCTTGAAGACTATATGTCTATTGCCACTCCTATGGAGACACATTTACAGTTGAGTCATCATGATGCTGGAGATGCATTTGATGTTGTTCTCTATCAACGGGCTATTGGATGCTTGATTTACTTATGCATTACGCGGCCAGATCTTTAGTTTGTTGTCTCACAGATGAGCAAGCTTATGCAATGCCCACGTGTCAAGTACTGGTAGGTGGTTAAGCGCATCTTTCACTACTTGAGTGGTTCCCGGCTCCATGGATTGTTTTATCCCAAGGAGGGATCACTACCGCCAAATTTCCATGCTTTTTTCTAGCAGTGATTGGGATGGTTGCTATGACACTCATGTGTCCACTAGAGGTTTTTGCTTCATGCTTGTTAAGTGTGTGTGGCTTAGATGCCTTATGGCTGATTTGGGTGTTGGTCAGTCTTCTACCACCACCATCTTCACTAAAGCGAGAGTGCATTTGTACTTGTGAGCAACCATGTGTTCCATGCTCGCACTAAGCACATTGAGGTGCATTATCATTCTATCAGGGAGAGGTTATCTGTTGGACAAATAATCTTGGCATATGTGCCCATGAAGGAGAACATTGTAGACGTTTTCATGATGGTTGTGCCTAGCGAGAAGTTTGAAGCTTTGGCAAAGGTTCGGGCTTACTTCCTTTTGTGGATTGATTCCACATAGCTTAGAACTTCCTTATACATGAGTGTGAGCTCCTTGTTCACCACATCACACGAAGGGGGGATTTGTTGATATATTTTGGTTGTGATGTGTGTGAACATACTAGGACCATCGCGGCACTTTTTTCCCTCTTTAGGAGGTTTTTTTCACCGGACTTGTGTATCTGTGTATAACCATAACAAGTTACTTATCTTTTGTGCATTCTAGTGTTAACTTATTCAATATTGTGTGTTGTGCTCCCAGCTTCTTCTTCTTCCTTGTGTTGTTCGCATGTTTCTGCAAACATTTAACTCCAATAGCATTCACATGCCAAAATGAGCTCATATCAAAATTTTTATGCAACATAGAAAAGGTGATTTGAATGCGTGATGGATCTCACTATGCTTACCATTTTGTCTGAGATTATAAGATATGATGGGAGGGATGTTGAAGACACCCTGGATGAAGTGGCGACACCCAATTGTCGGAGTCTGAGGTCTATGAAAGCACATGAACAATGCAAGGAGAAAGAAGAAGCTTGGAGCACAACACAACACTTAATGAATTACCAAGTGAATGTATAAAGATATGTGACCCATTATGATAATAGACATAGATAGAAGCCAAGGAAAACACTCCTCCTAGAGATAACAAAAAGAAAGTGTCAAAGAAATCCTAAGTGTATTCACACACATCAGTATAAAAACATATCACCAAAAAAAAAAGGTTGTGGTAGTTGATTGAGTTACAAGGATGGCACATTTCTTTCTTCTAGGAATCAATAGTTGAATCAATTGGCACTCAACTATACATGAGTACAGCTTTCCATCAAGAGACTGATGGGGAAATGAAGAGGGTTAATAAGGTACTTGGAGATATGTTTCATATGTACCTCAATATAAAGCTAGATATTTTCTCTCGATTGAGTCAACATATAATAGTACATATCAAGCATCTATAAAAATGATTCTTTTTGAGGCAATGTACGATTATAATTGTTTCATTTCATCTTCTATTTCTAATGTCTCAAATAAAATAGAAGTATCTAAAGAAGTTCTTTAGGAGATGGATGAAGAACTTGGGAAAATTTAGCAACACATAAAAGAAGCACAAAAAGAAAAAATAAGTTCTAAGATTTGAAGAGAAATCCTCTTTAATTTCAAATAAATGACATAGCATTTCTTAAGTTGACTCCTCAGTAATCTAATTTTTTGTTAGAGAAGGATCATAGACGGTATGCAAGTCCCTTTAAAGTCTTGAAAATTATTTGAACTCTTGTTTATTTGTTGGAATTTCCTTAACATTTAAATGTGCATCTTGTATTAAACATTATCTCACTTAAAAAATATGTACTTGATGCTTCTCATGTTTTGTAGGATAGCTATAAGTTTATAGATGATGACTCTTCTGAGCTTCATCTTGAAATAATATAAGATAGGAAGGGAAGACTACTCTGAAATCTATGTATACAATATATTTTGGCAAAATCACATACATATTGAGTTGAGGATTTGATACATTATTGTTCTTTCAAACTTTGGGGATATAGTTTCTCAACGGGGTAAGATTCGTAATGAGCCTTCCAGAAGTGAAGTGATTCATTTTGGACTTTCTATCATATATTGTGGATAAGTTTTAGAATGAATGCTCGTTTTATGCATATAGAAAAAACCAATGAATGATAATTTTGTATTCTCTCTCTAAACATTGTTTATTTCATGTTTTCTAGTTCAAAATTGAACATAAAGTTGACAGAATCATGTATATTTCTGTATGCGAGAAAGATAGAGCATGCATAGGAGAATAAAAGTGTTTCTCTAAACATTTTGTGTCTTATGCTTTAGGTATGTCATTTCCAGCTCAAGAGCTAGCTCATTGTAAAATAATGGCTTAATCATATTCTCTCTCTAGAATTTCTAAACATCAAGGGTTATAAAATAAGAATGGAGGCTCATTTGGACCTACGGCATCTATAACATCATTGTGCAGATTGAAGAGCTTACCTTTGTTGCCTCTTATAAGCATTTTAGAATTCTACGTCTCTTTTTATTTATAAGGCATAGAATAGTATTGATTTTTCCAACACTTCAACACAAAGGAGTGGGCTTCTTTATTATTATTTCTATTCATGATTTTGATGCATATGTGTCCTCCGATATTCTGGATGTCAATTGATATATCTTCTTGTTGCTTTTTCTTTTACTTTTGATAGGTTTTGCTAAAAAAGGTAGTTGACCACTAAAATGCATGATTTTTTTGAGAGTTTGACATGTAACACTTGAAGAATCAACTTCTACTAAATTTGGTGTATCGTGCATTTCCTTGAGGAGAGAGGATCAACTCTATTTCAGAAGCATTTCCCTCTCATGCAAGAGAAGGCATAAAACTAGAGAATTACCATGTGATTGTGATTAAGAGTGAGATTGTGAGTGATATTATGAGTGGGAGTGAGATTGAGAGTGTGAGTGTGAATGAGATTGAGATAGTAGGGGTTGTTTGCAAGGTCAAGGGTTCATCACAAAGCTATTTTGAAAAGCTATTGTATCTGATCTTCTGTTTCTCTACATCACATGTGACCTACTTAAACAAAGAAAAGGGGAAGGGGGGGCGGGGGCTTTTACAATTCTGAATCCCACTTCCAAGAAATTTAGGAGACTTCTCAATAAACCACTCTTTTTTGAAATTTTCAAAGTTTTCCGCAAACTTCTCCTTCAAGATCTCCCATAGACCCTTGCTTATGATCATGTTTCTAAATAGATGAACAACCAATAGCTTCATCAAGCTAGGCTTGCTTCCAATTAATGATTAGGGGTCAGATTTAGAATCTTACAAAGAGTAAGCCAAATTTGATAGCTCTTGGTGCAGGAGAGGAGGAGTTCAACTGGATCGTCTCTCCCATTCGTGCATCTTTTACACCATCTTGCTAGCCTTGAAATTAGTACACATACCTCTGTGGAGAATTCAACACATCAGAACACCTTTGTTTGGTTCTCAATGAAGGGGTGCCATAGATCTAGAAACTTGCATTCAGAGCGGATCCAAGACCCATTAACACACCACTTTTTATAAAGGATCTTCTGGAAGTCGAAGTTCCACTTGAGTCTTGATGGATCCAACATATTATTACTATTAATTCATCATAGACTTTTATAAGGCATGACAACTCCTTGCCAACAAAGAGACCCATCTACATGTCATCCTAGGCATCAATTCTACATATTATCTAGCCCCACTCCTCTATTTCAACTTTGCCGTTCGAATCATTATCTTCATATCTGATTCAATGCTTTCTATCCTCTTTCCAAAGGTGGTTTTACATATGAAAGCCTTTGTTCCAAAGCCGTTTGGCATGTTTGAAGGTGGCTCACCTCCACATAATTAATGCCAAGAATAGCAAACTAGATGTAATCATTTTTTTCTTATGCTAACCACGCACTTCCAATCATTCCTCACAATGCGAAATGGCTTCATATTGTTCAATCCCTTCCAAAGTGAATGCAGAAGATTCGAGTTCTACGTGTGGACAAAGTTAATGGGCACACATAATGATAGATATTTCAGTTCTAGTTGTAAAGAAAGTTGATGGAAGGCACACAATGACAGTTATTTTGAGCACATGTGAGATTGAAGGGACCTCGAGCATCCAACTTCCATCTATTTCAATTAATCCGTGTCAAAGTCAAAAGTTATAAAAATATGACATATGTGAGACTGAACGAACAGTTTAAACCAGCTTGTTGGATTGATTCGCATTATTCATGACTGAATGATGTGGATAGCATCGCTTGTCATGATGTACAACAAGACTCGTTCGATATAGACATAACAGAAAGAGATGGAAGCTGGAACCGAGTACTAATGTGGGTTCCGAGTTCTAAAGTAGTGATAGTTCCGCTTTTTGAGCAGAACTTTGGAAGACTGTGTTCTTTGGGACTCTGCGAAGATGATGGAGTTAGGAAGAGAAAATGGTTGGACCATGATCAAATTGGCACATGGGTATTTCAGGCTGTTCTCTTCACTGTCGGGAGTCGGGGCCAGAGTCCTGACAGGTTTCTAAGACATCTGCAAAGTTTATTTCCGAGTGCACGTGCAATATTTTACGTGACGAAATTTGGACACATTATAAGGCTGGAGAAGATGCGCGGTTGAGGCACTTCTGTGCAGCAGATGCGCAGATTTCCTCATCCATTACGTTGCCTCCATCTTTCCTCGCACGTCCTCTGTGATTTCTGTGTGTGAGAGAGAGAGAGAGAGAGAGAGAGAGAGAGAGAGAGAGAGAGAGAGAGAGAGAGAGAGAGAGAGAGAGAGAGAGAGAGAGAGAGAGAGAGAGAGAGAGAGAGAGAGAGAGAGAGAGAGAGAGCGCTAAACGAGGTTTCTGATTTGGGCATCGAAATGCTTATGGGTAATTGTTTGGTCTGTAGCTCTTATGGGTAATTGTTTGGTCTGTAGCTCTGATCAATACCTTTATGCTCATCACATGGCAGTCTCTTCCATCACAACTAGGACTCAGCCAGTGAAGGTTTGATAAGTAAGAAGATGTAGGTTCTACAATATCTTGACAATTGGGAAGGTTTTTCTTATGCTCTGGAGGAGGTAAACAATGTTGCACTACAGGGAAGTACCATAGGATTTTCATCAACTACGGCACGATATTATTCGCTTAGAATTGCTGCCAGCATGTCGTCTACTGATAGTGATCGGGGCCTAGGAAAACGACAACATTGGGTTGTCCATGTACTTGCAGGATTGTTGCCATACTTGCAGGAACTGTTGCCCATGTACTTGCAGGATTGTTGCCATACTTGCCTCGATAGATTAAAAATTACCAAGTACACTCATTTGAAAAATGTGAAGCATAAAAACTACATGCCTTTGTAAAATGTGAAGGAATAACAAGTATATTTCTTTGAAAAATGTAAAGGCTTAGAGTTTCAAACATTACTCAAGCATGATGGGCAGGACAATTAGCTTCGTCGAAGCTGGTATTCAATTTCTTGTCACCCACTTACGACATGCCTTTGAAAAGTGTGAAGAACTAACAAGTACATTCCTTCGAAAAATGTAAAGGCATGGAGTCTCAACCTTCTTTGTATTATCGAAATGCAGTTTGATTTGTATGCACTTCCCTGAAAGTGCCTCTTTATCACCTTTTTCCGCCCTTTTTTGTAGAGATAGATCCTATGTAGAATGGTAGGCCTCGTCCACTCTTAAGGATCCACTTTGGTTTGAACTTGTTGTTTTTTTACGACGAACTCTTTTTAATGTCAAAAAAGAGGGGGGAGGGGGAGATTTTTTACAATTTTGAATCCTATATCCAAGGAGGTTAAGAGACTTCTTAATAGACCACTCTTTTTTTTACGATTGTCAAAGTTTTCCACACACTTGTCCTTCGAGATCTTCCATAGAGCCTCGCTTCTTATCATGTTTCCACGTAAACAAACAACCAAAAGCCTCACCAAGCAAGCTTTACTTCCAATTAAAGATGGGGTCAGATTTAGAATCTTACTAAGAGTAACCCAATTTTGACGGATCTTGGTGCAAGAGAGGAAGACCTAGATCTTCTCTCCCATTCGTGGATCTTTTTCACCACAGACGAACACATCTTGCTAGCTTTGACATTACTCCGGATACCTCTCTATAGAATTTGGCACATCAGAACCACTTTTTTGTTCTCAATGAAAAGGTGTCAAAGATCTCCAAAATTGCATTCCCACTAGATCCAAGACCAAATAACACAACACTTTTTATTAAGCATCTTTTGGAAGTCCAAGTTTTACTTTATTCTCAGTGGGTCCATCACACTGTTTCTACTAATTCATCATAGAGCTTTAAAGCATGAGAACTCCTTGCCTACTAAGAGGCCCATCTACATGTCATCCTAGGCATTAATTCTACATATAGTCTGTTCCCACTCCTCTAATTAGACTTTGTGGTTCGAAACAATATCTTCAAATTTGATTCAATCCTTTCTATCCTCGTTCCAAAAGTGCTTCTACATACGAAAGCTTTTGTTCGAAAGTCATTTCGCACCTTAAAAGGTGGTTCATCTCCACACAATATATGCCAACAATAGGAAAGAAGATGGAATCATTCGTCACAATGCGATACGGCTTCATATTGCTCCATCCCTTCCAATGCGAACGCACTTTGGAAGTAATCGTTCAACTCAAGATTTGAGTTATGCTTGAGGACAAAGTTAATGCACACATATAATGATAAATATTTCACTTGTACTTGTAACGAAGGTTGATGGAACGCACACAATGAAAATTATTTTGAAAACATGTGAGATTGAAGGGAATATACATATTTCAGTTGATTTCTAAAATATACATATACTCGTATAAAAAAAGGGTTTTGAAAAATAAGCCACAATTCTCTTGTTTCTTGACCAACGATTTCTCATTTATCGACATAGTTCGCGTTGGTTATTTGTTCACATAATATGGACATTTTAAATCAACACTCCAACACTCCCCCGTAAGCTGAAAGGACCAAATATTGGAGACGTAGAGGCAGTTTTATTGGTGGACCTAATCTATATGCTTAATGCAATACAAGCATGAAATGCACATAATAACTTAGACTAAGGTGATTGATGGATTAGCTACGAGTGGTTGCCCTTATTTCTTGGAATCTTCTTTAGCTTTCAACTTCAGTTGATCTTGATCTACATTTGTTTGCCCTCACGCAAATACTGAGGGTGAAAAGGCGTAGGAATGATGACGATGGATTCATGGTGCTTCTTTGTAGTAGGTCCAAGTCCATCTGTAGTTTGATCAGTTGCAAAATGTACGTCATCAAATGTGCAGGTTGTACACTATTTTGACGATTGGGAAGGCTTTTGTTATGCTCTAGAGGTAAAGAATGTTGCATTAGTGGAATCGTGGGAAGTTCCATTGGATCGTGCTCAACTACGACACGGTATTATTTGGTTAGAATCGCTGCCACCATGTGCCGAGTGAAGAAGAAGAGTAAATCATTTACCATGTCGTTTGTCGATAGTGATCGACTGCTAAAAGTGCTTGTAGGCCTAAGAAAACGATAACATTGGGTGCTCCTTTGGGTAGTCGTCCTGGAACAATGCAATGTATGGTTTTGTACCATTGTGAGCAGACAAAGCAAGAACCTCCAGCAGATGTTGTGCATGTAATTGCAAGATTGGGCCATACTTGAAGGGATGACCTTTTCACAACATAGATATGGTGCCCCAAATGGAATGACGGTCTGTTCTCTGAGGTTGAAAGCCGTGCGCTCAAGGCAATAAGCATCTCCAAAACAGAATCATTCCTCACGAAGGAATTGCACACACAGAGGCATTATCTTTCATATGCTGTTGTTCAACTAAGAAACTGAAGGTCCATATTGGCAAGGATGATGCTAAGGCCAGTGGATGAGAACTGAAGCTGTGCAGCAATCGTAGGAGGCAACAAAATATGGTGCTTGAGCCATTGCAGAGGGCATTTGTTGGACATAGAGGCTGAGGCGAGCCACCAAAGGTCAGTAACCTGTAGAGGGACACCATATCTTTGCACAAAAAGGCCATGCACAACATATTGACCTTGAAAGAATGGCCTTTCAAGTAGCAAACTCCGGCCCGAAGAATTGGAGGAGGCTAGTGTGTAAGTAGGATGATCATACCTCCTTTTAATAGCAGTCATATGAGAAAGATTCAGCACCAATCCAAGATTGACCGGTCTTCTTGATACCATGAAGAAGTAGGAGATGGGACATAGCTACCTGAGCAGACGCTTACGCATAGATGAAATAACGTTTTGATTAAGGTCTAAGTGCAGGTTACATATAAATAGCTTCATTGATGCCGGTTCATATCATTGCATTCACATAATATAGACATTTTAGATTAGAGATTCAGCAATACAAATGTACGTACGTACGCAGTACGTACGTACATACCTACATATATCCATATATACAGTTATACATACATCAAGGGCTTTCCATTAGAGGTTTTCCTCTCTAGCGAAGTCGTGAATGTGATAAAACTAACCTCAATAGACTAGAACTAGCAAGTACATTTCTTTGAAAAATGTGAAGCATAAACCACTACTTCGCTTTGAAAAATGTGAAAAACTAACAATTACAGTACTCTGAAAAATGTAAAGGCATGGAGTCTCAAACATGACTCAAGCTTGATGAGCATAAAAATTAGCTTCATCGAAGATGCTATACAATTTGATGTCACCCACTTTCTTTGATGAGCACGACAATTAGCTTTAATCGAAGATGCTATACAATCTGATGTCACCCGCTTTCTTTGTATTATGGAAATGCAGTCTGATTATAAGAATTTCGCTTAAAATGCCTCTCTATCACTCACTAACCTGTAGAGGGAAACCATATCTTTGCACAAAAAGGCCATGCACAACATATTGACCTTCAAAGAATGGCCTTTCAAGTAGCAAACTCCGGCCCGAAGAATTGGAGGAGGCTAGTGTGTAAGTAGGATGATCATACCTCCTTTTAATAGCAATCATATGAGAAAGTTTCAGCACCAATCCAAGATTGATCGGTCTTCTTGATACCATGAAGAAGTAGGAGATGGGACATAGCTACCAGAGCAGACGCTCACGCATAGATGAAATAACATTTTGATTAAGGTCTAAGTGCAGGTTACATAAAAATAGATTCATTGATGCCGGTTCATATCACTGCATTCACATAATATAGAGATTTTAGATTAGAGATTCAGCAATACATATGTACGTATGTACGCAGTACGTACGTACATACCTACATATATACAGTTATACATTCATCAAGGGCTTTCCATTAGAGGTTTTCCTCTCTAGGGAAGTCGTGAATGTGATAAAACTAACCTCAATAGACTAGAACTAGCAAGTACATTTCTTTGAAAAATGTGAGCATAAACAACTACTTCGCTTTGAAAAATGTGAAAAACTAACAACTACAGTACTTTGAAAAATGTAAAGGCTTTGAAAAATGTAAAGGCATGGAGTGTCAAACATGACTCAAGCTTGATAAGCATAAAAATTAGCTTCATCGAAGATGCTATACAATTTGATGTCACCCACTTTCTTTGATGAGCATGACAATTAGCTTTAATCGAAGATGCTATACAATCTGATGTCACCCGCTTTCTTTGTATTATGGTAATGCAGTCTGATTAAGAAATTTCGCTTAAAATGCCTCTCTATCACCTTTTTTCGCCTTTCTTATGGATATAGATTCTATGAAGAATGAAAGGCCTCTTCCACTCTTAAGGATCCGCTTTAGTTTGAACTTGTTTTTTTTAGGATGAGCTCTCTTAAATGTCTAAAAAAGAGGGGGTTGGGAGGGGGGGAGAGAGAGAGAGAGAGATTGTTTAGAATTTTGAATCCTACTTCCTAGGAAGTTAAGAGACTTCTCACTAGACCACTCTTTTTGGGATTGTTGAAGTTTGCCATACACCTCTCTTTCGTAATCTTCCATAGAGCCTTTCCTCTTATCATATTTCTGCATAGACAAACAACCAATAGCTTGCTTCTATTTAATGATGGGGTCAAATTTAAAATCTTACTAAGATTGAGCCAAATTTGATGGCTTTTCGAGCGCGAGAGGAAGAGTTACCTATATCTTCTCTCCCATTTGTAGATATTTTACACCACAAAGGCACATCGCAAATCTTTTTAGCTTTGACATTGGATTTTGCACATCAGAACTGTTTTTTTTTTTTGTTCTCGATGAAGAGGCAAAAACTGTGCAAACTTTCATTCTCACTGGTTTCAGGACCAATTAACACATCACTTTTTATTAAGAATCTTGTGGACGTCCAAGTTCCGCTTGATTCTCAGAGGCACTACAACATATCGAGGGTATACTGAGGCTCCTACCGAGGCAAATCAATGGGCGTGATTTCTTCGCGACGTCAGTGTTAGAGTCGGTATACGCATCGGAAAGAAAATGTCCTTATGGGCGCGGTTATGTACGTCGGTATAGACGCCCGTATATACATCGGTATTACCGATGATTATACTGATGTCCATACCGACACTCGCACTGGGTGTACTAGCGCTTATACTGACGTCCATACTAGAGCTACCATCGCGAATACTGACGACCCTATCTGCACAAATTTTTTTGGGCAGAGTGTGTTGTCTTTTGCTACAGCATGATGTTGTTTAGCAAAAGACAATACACTGTGCCCAACTGAGTACATGTGTTATGTACTCTAATGACAACCAAAACATAAACTTATATGATAAAAAATGAACAATGAATCATGTAAAGAAAGTTGTATATTCCATAAATGAAAAATGTACAAAAGTGTGGCAAAGCACTTTTATATAGGAATCGAATACAAAATGTGACAAAGCACTTCCATATGGTACATCATTGCCACATAGGAGTGTAATACAAAATTGTGGCAATGTGACAAAACACTTCCATATAGAAGTCAAATACAAAATTATGCTACATCATTGTCGTATGCGAGTGTGATACAAAATTGAGGCATTGATCAAAATATTTACACCTACAATCCTACAACAAAACATATGTATAAAATAAGACCAATTAATATGACATTTATAAACAACAACTAAAAACATGAAACCAAGATATAACTTTACCTAATCAAGAATATTCTCCCATGAGATGATTGCATCGCGTCCCTCTAAGTCTTGTAACAATGCAGTCAGTCCATGTCCATATCCATATGACTCTTCAGTTCGCGAAGGAAGACGACCCACTACCAACTCCTATAATAAATATGCAAACTGTTAGATGAACATACATAATGTGCTTCGCACAAAAAACTTCAATAATTATCATGATACTTACAAATTGGTAGTTCATACTGTCGTATCAGCCGCTACCTAAATGCGATGTTCCAACCGTATCTAAACATGTGGCTGCACCATCTCTCTGTTGACGATATCGATCAGGAGTATGTTGCTGCTTATTCTGAATCGATTTCCATTCTTCGACATCTAGCCATACAGGCTTTGGTAAGCTTGCTCTAAAAGCATCGCAAGCTTCCAATCATCGATGAGACATCATTTCACGTGCCGTATGTTGAATCCATTTGGAACTCACAATAGGATTCCCAAGTGCTGGCCGGTACTCTTCATATATGCATTGTGTGATATGATTTTTAGAGTCCCTATCCTGTTCGGTCCATTTTAACATTACTGAATGACCGAATTCAATGGAGCAGAGTTTTTGAATGCGCTGATGCATTGACTTTCCCGCTGCATCCATAACTCGAGCTCCAATACGGATATGATATATCTTGGAGTCATCATGATCATGTGCACCCCAAGGTGTATGTGGAGATCCCATCTGATGCAATGTGAAGATCTCATCTCATCCAATGTATATATATGCATGCTTGTATACATATGCATGCTTGTATACATATGCATTCATGTATATGCATATGCACTCTTGTATACATATGCATGTATGCATATGCATGCTCGTATGCACATGCATTCATGTATATGCATATGCATTCATGTATATGCATATGCATTCATGTATATGCATATGCATTCATGTATATGCATATGCATTCATGTATATGCATATGCATTCATGTATATGCATATACATTCATGTATGCATGCATTCATGTATGCATGCATTCATGTATGCATGCATGTACGCATGCATGTATGCATTCATGTATGCATGCATGTATGCATTCATGTATATGCATATGCATTCATGTATGCATATGCATTCATGTATGCATGCTTGTTTGTATGCATATGCATACATGTATCCATATGCATGCTTGTATGCGTATGCATTCTTGTATGCATATGTATTCATGTATGTATATGCATGCATGTATGCATATGCATGCTTGTATTTATGAATGCATGTATGCATATGCATTCATGTATGCATATGCATTCATGTATGCATATGCATTCATGTATGCATATGCATTCATGTATGCATATGCATTCATGTATGCATGCCTGTCTGTATGCATATGCATACATGTATGCATATGCATCCATGTATGCATATGCATGCTTGTATGCATATGCATTCATGTATGCATATGTATTCATGTATGTATATGCATGCACGTGTGCATATACATGCTTGTATGTATGCATGTATGTATGCATATGCATGCATGTCTGTATATGCATGCATGTATGTATGCATATGCATGCATGTATGCATATGCATGCTTGTATGTATGCATGTATGTATGCATGCTTGTATGTATGCATGCTTGTATGTATGCATGCTTGTATGTATGCATGTATGTATGTGTATGCATGCATGCTTGTATGTATGCATATGCATACATGTATGCATATGCATGCTTGTATGCATATGCATTGATGTATCCATATGCATTCGGGTATGCATATGCATTCATGTATGCATATGCATGCATGTATGCATATGCATGCATTTATGCATATGCATGCTTGTATGTATGCATATGCATTGTACGGAGGAGGTGGAGGGGGGCTCTTGCGGGAGGAGGTGGAGGGGGCTCTTGGGGGAAGAGGTGGAGGGGGGGCTCTTGCGGGAGGAGGTGGAGGGGGGCTTTTGGGGGAAGTGGTGGAGGAGGGCGGAGGAGGGTGGAGGAGGGTGGAGGAGGTTGGAGGAGTGCGGAGGAGGGTGGAGGAGGGTGGAGGAATGCGGAGGAGGGTGGAGGAGGGTGGAGGAGGGTGGAGGAGAGTGGAGGAGTGCGGAGGAAGGTGGAGGAGAGAGAGAGAGAGAGAGAGAGAGAGAGAGAGAGAGAAAGAAGAAGATAGAGTGATAGAGATAGAAAGAGAGAGAAAAGAGTGAGATTGCAGACATTCAGACTACAAGCCATCCTAGAGAGAGGCATTGATCCGGGAGAGAACCGAAGTGGCTCCATTACCATTACAATTGCCATCTTCTCTTCAATAGGCTACAAAGCCTCTCCATAACCTCTGCTTGCGTATCACTTCCTATCACCATGGCCATCCTCCCTGGGCAATGACAGAGGCAAAGATTTGATGTTGCACCACTAACCAGCTCTGTCCATGTTGTATCCAAAGAGTTCGAACAACCCCACCCCTTCCAACTTGAGCTGGATGATATTCCTTGGCCTTCCTTATTGTTTAAAATGGCGAGAGAGAAGAATATAGGGATCTACAGACCCCCACATCAAGCTTTTGCACCGTCCCTGGTGCAATTTCTCCCTTATTTTAATTTATTTAATGAGATTTAACTGCAATTACTGAAAAGAAACATGATATGTACAAGGGATAGAATGCTACCACTTTGACCTAGTTCAGATACTTCTTCACCCTAGAGATGTTGACCAGGGGAATCCTTTTACCCTGCAGATCTTCCAGATGCACTGGGCCCTGTGGCAATACTTTGATTACCTTATAAGGTCCTATCCATTTGGGTGCCATTTTAGTTTGAATTGGTGGAACCTGATGCACTAAAACCATAGACCCTTCCTGAACTTCATTGGATCTCAGATACCTGTCATGCAATCTCTTGCGCTCTTCTTGTGTTACTTGAAGTTTTTGCATTGCTCCTTCTCTGTATTCTTCTAATGCCACCAATCTCTGAATGGGGGGTTTAATTCCAATGGTTTTGATTCCTATTTCCTTTCTGATAATGAACTCAAATGGTGCCAATGCCTCTTTTCCATAAACTAAGCGAAATGGAGTCTCGCCTGTGGTTCCCCTCTTCGTGGTTCTGAAAGCCCAAATTGCACCAATTAATGCTAGTGGCCAAGAGCTTTGATGATCAAAGGATAATTTGCGAAGTAGTCCAATCAAAATCTTATTGGAACTCTCTGCTTGGCCATTTGCCCTTGGGTAATAGGCACAAGATTTTTTATGGAAGATTTTGTACCTGTCAAATATAAACTGGAACAATTGATTTACAAAATGTGTGCCCCTGTCACTAGTAATTTCCAGTGGGCAACCAAATCTTGAGAAAATACGTTTATACATAAATTTAGCTACTGTTAAAGCCATGCAGTCCACAGTTGCTTTAGCCTCTATCCACTTAGTGGCATAACATGTAGCCATCAAAATATACTTTTTCCCTCCTGGTTGCCCAGTAGGGCTAATTGGCCCTATGAAATCAAGACCCCATCGTTCAAATGGAAGCCATCCGGTAGATATGACTAATGGTTGGTAATTTAATCTGGTTGGCGCGGGAGCACATCTCTGGCAGATGTGGCATTCTTTAGCAAACTTGATTGCATCTTTGAAAATATGAGTCCACCATAAACCCTTGTGGATGATTCTATGAGCCAATTCTTCCCCCTTTAGGTGTCCTTCACTGTGTGCAGCCTCTAGCAAAAGATTTACCTCCTCTGGATAGACACACCTTCTCAATATATCATCTTGACGGTATTTATATAAATTTCCATTTATAAGAGAATATGCTTTGGTTTTCAAGAGCAGTCTTCTCTTTTCCACAGGTGTCAAGTGTTCTGGGATCTTTCCAGTAGTGAGAACATGAAGAATTTCCTCATACCAACTAGTCCGAATTGTTACTAGGAAGAGATTGCTATCCACTAGTTCATCATTGATACCTGTTGCCTTTTCACTCATTGCCGTCCTGGACACTTGATCTGCCATGTAGTGCTCTTTTCCTGGCTTAATATGGATATCAAAATTAAATTCCTGAAATAGGAGTAACCATCTCCAAATCCTTCCAGCTACTCTAGGTTTGTTTATCAAATACTTCAAGGGCTGATGATCAGAAATAACAATGAAATGTACACCAAGTAGATAATGTCGGAACTTCTGAAGAGCAAATACGATAGCCAAACCTTCTCTTTCCGTTGTACTGTAATTTCTTTCAGCTTGGTTGAGTAGTCTGCTTGCATAAGAGATAGGTCTATCCACTTTGTGAGATGATGGTTGAGCTAGAACTGCACCAACAGCATGAAGACTAGCATCTGTATGCACATGAAATTCCAATGACCAATTAGGAACACTTAAAAGTGGAGCAGTACATAGCCTCAACTTCAGTTCACAAAATGCTTTGTCAGCTTCAGCACTCCATGAGAAAGGGATTTTTTTGCTGGTAAGCCTTGACAAGGGCTTAGCAATTTCCGAATACATCCTAATGAATCTTCTGTGATACCCTGTATGGCCCAAGAAACTTTGCACTTCCTTTGGGCTTTGTGGAATTGGCATGGAAAGAATAGCTGTAACCTTTGCAGGGTCAACTGTTATGCCTTCAACAGATACTATGTGACCAAGAAGAGTGCCCTTAGTGACCAAAAAGTGACATTTATCAGGATTCAATTTCAAACCTGTTTTGAGACATTGCTCAAAAATTTCCTTTAGATTTTCCAAATGGTCATGGAAATCTCGAACTGCTGCCCTTCTATCTGTACCTGAAAATACTGAAAAGTCATCCATGAAAATGCGTAGAAAGCTTGTTAACCATTTGCCCAATATCAGATACATCGTTCTATTAAATGAAGCTGGCGCATTCTTCAAACCAAAAGCCATACGAGTATAGACATAAGTGCCCCAGGGAGTGACAAAGGCTCTTTTGTCCCTATCGTTAGGATGGATCACTATCTGATTGTAGCCACTAAAACCATCCAAGAAACTATACAAAGTGTGACCAGCTACCTCTTCAAGTACTTGCTCTGTGAAGGGCTGAGGAAATCCATCTTGAATAGTCACTTTATTCAAAGCACGGAAATCAACACATACTCTTATTTTTCCACTAGTTTTCTTGGGCACAATAACCATAGAGGAAAGCCACCTGGAATGTTCTACTGGCACAATTATACCTGCTTCCTCTAGTTTTGTAATCTCCGCTTTTACCGCCTGTGCATACTTCGGATTGAGTCGATATGGCCTACTTCTTACAGGCGCGGCTCCCTCAACTAAGGGTATCCGATGTAACCCGAGCTCTTCTGGTATCCCTGTTAGATCTTTGTAGGACCATGCGAAGACGCTTTTATAAGTAAAAAGCAAAGAAGTTACCTTCTGTAGCAAGGGAGGATAATGCCACAACCAGGACGCCAAATGGACCATTTGAGGGTTCTCTTCATCCCCTAAATTTACTTCTTGAACCAATGTTTCAAGACTGGTTTTGCTTGAGAAATCATCTCCACTATATGCAGGAGTGGAGTTTAATTTATATTCTGCAACATGTTCTTCCATCCATCCTTGAGGTATATCTGAGAAAGGAAGATCTTCTCTGCCCTTAGGTTCAAAATCTTCTACCTCTGATACTTTTATCTGGGTTGCTTCCTCAAGGCTTGTGCTTTCTTGCAATTGCTCATTCTCCAACACCTTGTGGTCTTCACTGCCCTTTCCTGTAATTTCCTTATCTGCAACCTCTTCCTCAATTTCATTAATCTCCACTGTGCAACACTCTGCACTTCCCATCATCCAATTTAACAATGTATCATCTTCTTGGGGTAAAGAGGGCATTACCTGAGTATCCACAGTATATCCAGTGGTTTTTCCTGAATCAAATCCTTCTTCCAAGTGTAGTTGCAGTTGGCTATTGGTATTTGTTGAAATCCATAATTTATTTTTTCCCCAATCTTGCAAAGCTTTTGCTTGTCTTACCCAAGGTCTCCCCAGGAGTAGAGGGTAAGAAGTCTCCTGTGGAAGTGCAATAACAACAAAATCTAGAACAAAATGGCAGCCTTGTACTACCATCAGTACCTTTTCAATAATTCCCAGTGGCGCAACCCGATGTTGATCCGCCAATGTAACCGTGAATGGTGCCAACTTGGTGGGGTTCAATTTCAGCTTCTTCATTGTAAAATCTAGCATTAAATTGATACCAGAGCCTCCATCTATGATCACACCTGTAAGAGCTTCATCCTTTATAAAAATTGATAATCTCGAACTTTGGTAGTCTGCTAAGGGTGCAGGAGGAAAATCAACCATGAAACCATCTATACTAGGTGATTGGACCAAGTGAGCAGAGTGTATAATCTTTAATAAATCACTTCTTATTTTTGAATCCATCCTTATAAGTTCATAAAGACTGATCTTGTGATGAATACCTTTCAAGATCTGTTCAATGTTTACCTCCTGAGTATTTTCTTGTAGACGTGTTGGTTGGTCCCTCATAGTAGTAGCTACCTTTTCATAAGCTTCTTCAATTTCTACTTGGTCCTTCCATCCAGACTTCTTTTCTTCCTCTTTATCCCGAATTCCTTGTGGTTCCCCCCCAAGGTTTGCTGCTGCTTGCCTAGCTCTGGTCATCATGGGCATTGCAGAGGATGAAACACCATAAGATTGAGTAGTCATACCTTCTTCTGGTGGAGAGACTGCAATCATGTGGATGGGAGCAGGACGACCTCTTGGGCAATCTTTGGTATAATGATCCTTTGCCTCGGGACAATGTTGACAAGGAGGTGCATCTTCTGGAAGAGAACACCTATTTTGCATGTGGCCGTATTCACCACAACGATAGCACATCAAGGGTCTATTATATCTAGGCTTTGCAGGCCTATTCTCCTCTCTATTAGATGTATTGGAAGTACTAGCATAATATGAATCCAAATTTTGAGGGTTACCTCTCTGCTGTGTACCCTTGAGGTAGTAACAATCTCTAGCTTCATGACCATCCTTCCCACAAAATTGACAGCTTACCTTGGCAGGGCAATTAGCATTGGAGTGTCCATTGTTGTTACAAATTGTACACCAAATTTGTCTCCTTATATCTTGAGTGGTCTTCAAATCTTCTAACTCTCGGCGAAGCTAGGCTACTTCATCATCAGTGCGACGCAGTGGTGGCAAGACCTTCTCTTCTTCTTGATTTTGTTGCATCTTCAATGCTTCCAATTCCCTCCTCAGTGGCTCAATAGGATCCAGATCTGCAACATACTTTGGTTGTGTATCCCCTTCAAAATGTTGCCTTGCTTCTTCAATGCGTGATGCTGCTGCAACAAAATCATTAAGGGTGGCATCCAATCTAAGAGACTCACGAAGCTTCTTCTGAGACGACCTGGGCAGAGCCTTCTCTATCCACTTTTTAACCAAAAAGTCACCTGGAGCATGTGGCAGACGTGCAACAAGTGCTTTTGTTCTAGTGTGAAGTTCATGAAAAGATTCACCTGATCTTAGCTTCAAATTCTCTAGCTGATCTAGAGCTCTTTCTGAGGAATCACTTGATCGGAATGTCTATGAGAATGCCGCCTTCAGAGCCTCCCATGTAGTGAAATGGCCATCTGCATATTGACTATACCATTTATCTGCAAGACCCTCCAATGTGGATGGAAAAAGTGCCAACATTGCATCTTCTCTATTCTGCAGACCACGTCCACAGCATAAAGAGATAAATCTCCTCACATGATCATCAGCATCTTCATATGCATGTCCCTTAAAGGTAGGGAACTTGATGTTGATCCTGGAGAGTAGATGAGAAAGATCCTCCATTTGGACTGGTGTCTCTTCTGACGTATCTGAGGAGAAGTCTAGAGTTCTCCTATACCCTTCTTTGGACAATGGTGTCGCACCCAAATCAATAGACAAATTTAGGGAAGGGAGAGGGGAGGTAGACTCACAAGCCGTGGCTGTTGCTAACTTGCTAAGACTCCTCCGAACACGAAGAGACTCCTTATCTGCCCGTGTATGGGTCATGTACCTACTTGCAAATGTAATAGGGCAAAAATACCTCTCACAAAAATGCAAAGGTCCCACCGTGCGTGCCAAACGATAGAGGAGGTACTGGGGTATCCGCTTTTAACGAAAGTAGAGAATGAAGATTAAACACATCCAGTACGTCACCTACTCAAGGGGGGTTCTCTTTAGGGAAGTATACCCTTTAACATTTCTGTGAGCAGATAGATAACACGGATTGCACCGAGTGGTAAACACTTCAGAAAATATGGTCAACCAATGACCAACGAAGACCATGCACTTCGTGATTCGAATCAGATGATTACAAGCTCAAAAGTGCAAACTTTGTGCTAACGAGCCGCAAGCTTAGGGCTAACAAGCCACCCTAAAAGTAAATAACTCTAACACAACAGATTCTTCCTCTCAGCATAAGGGGTCACTGATACGCAGACTAACTCAGAACAATACAAAGAATTTCTCAAGAGGATAGAACCTAATCAACAACACTGACTCACAGAAAAGAAGAAGAATCCAAGCTACTCTCTTACACTATAGTGCTCATAGCCCTCCACTGAGAAGCCTACCCTCTGTATACACACTACAGAGTAGCTCCTACAATAGGCTTGAAACCACCAAGTGCAAGAGAAGACTTCTGCATGTATACACGAACCTCTGTATCTCTAAAATTGTACCCCCAATGAGCACAAATCCATTGTTTTTATAGGCCCCAATAGGTCAAGAGGGCCTTGCGGATTCTTCACCTCCACTGATCACGCGCCGGTTAATCACCCAAAATTGGGGGGTAGGTCAAATATTCCACTTGATTTGAATTAGGTCCACAAAAATAGGTAGTCACCGTGAATGGTTGGTGGCAACATTTGTTTATCCATTTTTACTTTTAACAATTCACCTTTACCTTATCTGAGATTGTCATTTTGTGTTGCTTTGTTTCCTCACTGATTTAATTCCAGGAAATTCAATTTGACCAGCTTCAACTGCCTCCATTACTCCCAAACCCAGCAGACTGTAGTCGTTGTCCTCCTCATCTCCTCATTACCAATGATTACTGTAACTGACGTTGCTCTTGATTCCCCTCTCTATTATCTGATTGCAGCTGTGAAGACATACTATCGTTTATCCCGCTAGGTTCTTTAACCTCGTCTAGAGTACTTTCTGTGTTTATGGTTGCCTGTGGATGTACACCAGTCTCTATTTGGTCTTCCGTTTGTGCAACAAAGTGTTGGGGATCATTATCAAGGAGACATGTACAAGCGGGTGTGTGTGTATAGTTGTGTATGTGTGTGAGTGTGAGTGTATGTATGGAGATGCATGTGTGTGATAGTGTGGGTATGTATATATGAATGTGGATGCATGTGATTGTGTGGGGTGTGTGTGCATATGACTATGCATATGTGCATGCATGAGTGAGGGTGTACATGCATATGTGTGTGTGATTGTGTGTGAGTATGTCTTTGTGTATGTATGGGTGCGTGTGTGTGTTTGTATATATGTGTGTGTGAGTGTACGGGTAGGTATGTGTTTGTGTGATGTGTGGGGGGGGGCGCATGTGTACAGGTGGCGGGGGTGGGCGGCAGGGTGAGAGGAGGAGTGTGAGGAGGAACAGGCGGGGGTGAGCGGGAGGGGTGGCGGGGAGCTAGGCGGGGGGCTGCGGGGGGAACTGGGCGGGGGGCTATGGGGGCTGGCGGAGGTGCGAGGGGGGAACTGGCGAAGGGTGTGGGCGGGCTACTGCGGGGGCTTGCGGGGTTGAGGGACTGAGCGGGGCGGAGCTATGCGGGGGGCTGTGGGGGGGAACTGGGCGGGGGGCTGCGGGAGTATGCGGGGTGGATAGAGAGAGAGAGAGAGAGAGAGAGAGAGAGAGAGAGAGAGAGAGAAAAAAAAAAGAGAGAGGGAGAGAGAGAAAGGGAGAGGGGGGGTCACGCGGGGCAACGGGGAAAGAGAGAGAGAGAGAGAGAGAGAGAGAGAGAGAGAGAGAGAGAGAGAGAGAGAGAGAGAAAGAGGGAGAGGGCAGAGGGGGGGCTTGCGAAGTGGGGGATGGAGGAGGGCTCTTGCGGGAGGAGGTGGAGGGGGGCTCTTGCGGCTTGCGGAGAGGGGGATGGAGGAGGGCTCTTGCGGGAGGAGGTGGAGGGGGGCTCTTGCGGGAGGAGGTGGAGGGGGCTCTTGGGGGAAGAGGTGGAGGGGGGGCTCTTGCGGGAGGAGGTGGAGGGGGGCTCTTGGGGGAAGTGGTGGAGGAGGGCGGAGGAGGGTGGAGGACGGTGGAGGAGAGTGGAGGAGTGCGGAGGAGGGTGGAGGAGGGTGGAGGAATGCGGAGGAGGGTGGAGGAGGGTGGAGGAGAGTGGAGGAGTGCGGAGGAAGGTGGAGGAGAGAGAGAGAGAGAGAGAGAGAGAGAGAGAGAGAGAGAGAGAGAGAGAGAGAGAGAGAGAGAGAGAGAGAGGGAGAGAGAGAAAGGGAGAGGGGGGGTCACGCAGGGCAACGGGGAAAGAGAGAGAGAAAGAGAGAGAGAAAGAGAGAGAGAGAGAGAGAGAGAGAGAGAGAGAGAGAGAGAGAGAGAGAGAGAGAGAGAGAGAGAGAGAGAGAGAGAGAGAGAGAGAGAGAGAGAGAGAGAGAAAGAGGGAGAGGGCAGAGGGGGGCTTGCGGAGAGGTGGATGGAGGAGGGCTCTTGAGGGAGGAGGTGGAGGGGGGCTCTTGCGGGAGGAGGTGGAGGGGGCTCTTGGGGGAAGAGGTGGAGGGGGGCTCTTGCGGGAGAAGGTGGAGGGGGCTCTTGGGGGAAGTGGTGGAGGAGGAGGTGGAGGGGGGCTCTTGGGGGAAGTGGTGGAGGAGGGCGGAGGAGGGTGGAGGAGGGTGGAGGAGGGTGGAGGAGAGTGGAGGAGTGCGGAGGAAGGTGGAGGAGAGAGAGAGAGAGAGAGAGAGAGAGAGAGGGAGAGAGAGAAAGGGAGAGGGGGGGTCACGCGGGGCAACGGGGAAAGAGAGAGAGAAAGAGAGAGAGAGAGAGAGAGAGAGAGAGAGAGAGAGAGAGAGAGAGAGAGAGAGAGGGAGAGAGAGAGAGAGAGAAAGAGGGAGAGGGCAGAGGGGGGCTTGCGGAGAGGTGGATGGAGGAGGGCTCTTGCGGGAGGAGGTGGAGGGGGGCTCTTGCGGGAGGAGGTGGAGGGGGCTCTTGGGGGAAGAGGTGGAGGGGGGCTCTTGCGGGAGAAGGTGGAGGGGGCTCTTGGGGGAAGTGGTGGAGGAGGAGGCGGAGGGGGGCTCTTGGGGGAAGTGGTGGAGGAGGGCAGAGGAGGGTGGAGGAGGGTGGAGGAGGGTGGAGGAGTGCGGAGGAGGGTGGAGGAGGGTGGAGGAATGCGGAGGAGGGTGGAGGAGGGTGGAGGAGGGTGGAGGAGAGTGGAGGAGTGCGGAGGAAGGTGGAGGAGAGAGAGAGAGAGAGAGAGAGAGAGAGAGAGAGAGAGAGAGAGAGAGAGAGAGAGAGAGAGAGAGAGAGAGAAAGAGAGAGGGAGAGAGAGAAGGGAGAGGAGAGGGGGGGTCACGCGGGGCAACGGGGAAAGAGAGAGAGAGAGAGAGAGAGAGAGAGAGAGAGAGAGAGAGAGAGAGAGAGAGAGAGAGAGAGAGAGAGAGAGAGAGAGAGAGAGAGAGAGAGAGAGAGAGAGAGAGAGAGAGAGAGAGAGAGAGAGAGAAAGAGGGAGAGGGCAGAGGGGGCTTGCGGAGAGGGGGATGGAGGAGGGCTCTTGCGGGAGGAGGTGGAGGGGGGCTCTTGCGGGAGGAGGTGGAGGGGGCTCTTGGGGGAAGAGGTGGAGGGGGGCTCTTGCGGGAGGAGGTGGAGGGGGCTCTTGGGGGAAGTGGTGGAGGAGGGCGGAGGAGGGTGGAGGAGGGTGGAGGAGTGCGGAGGAGGGTGGAGGAGGGTGGAGGAATGCGGAGGAGGGTGGAGGAGGGTGGAGGAGGGTGGAGGAGAGTGGAGGAGTGCGGAGGAAGGTGGAGGAGAGAGAGAGAGAGAGAGAAAGGGAGAGGGGGGGGTCACGCGGGCAACGGGGAAAGAGAGAGAGAAAGAGAGAGAGAGAGAGAGAGAGAGAGAGAGAGAGAGAGAGAGAGAGAGAGAGAGAGAGAGAGAGAGAGAGAGAGAGAGAGAAAGAGGGAGAGGGCAGAGGGGGGGCTTGCCGAGAGGGGGATGGAGGAGGGCTCTTGCGGGAGGAGGCGGGGCAATGGGGAAAGAGAGAGAGAAAGAGAGAGAGAGAGAGAGAGAGAGAGAGAGAGAGAGAGAGAGAGAGAGAGAGAGAGAGAGAGAGAGAGAGAGAGAGAGAGAGAGAGAGAGAGAGAGAGAGAGAGAGAGAGAGAGAGAGAAAGAGGGAGAGGGCAGAGGGGGGGGCTTGCGGAGAGGGGGATGGAGGAGGGCTCTTGTGGGAGGAGGTGGAGGGGGGCTCTTGTGGGAGGAGGTGGAGGGGGCTCTTGGGGGAAGAGGTGGAGGGGGGGCTCTTGCGGGAGGAGGTGGAGGGGGGCTCTTGGGGGAAGTGGTGGAGGAGGGCGGAGGAGGGTGGAGGAGGGTGGAGGAGGGTGGAGGAGTGCGGAGGAGGGTGGAGGAGGGTGGAGGAATGCGGAGGAGGGTGGAGGAGGGTGGAGGAGAGTGGAGGAGTGCGGAGGAAGGTGGAGGAGAGAGAGAGAGAGAAAGAAGAAGATAGAGAGATAGAGATAGAAAGAGAGAGAAAAGAGTGAGATTGCAGACATTCAGACTACAAGCCATCCCAGAGAGAGGCATTGATCCGGGAGAGAACCGAAGTGGCTCCATTACCATTACAATTGCCATCTTCTCTTCAACAGGCTACAAAGCCTCTCCATAACCTCTGCTTGCGTATCACTTCCTATCACCATGGCCATCCTCCCTAGGCAATGACAGAGGCAAAGATTTGATGTTGCACCACTAACCAGCTCTGTCCATGTTGTATCCAAAGAGTTCGAACAACCCCACCCCTTCCAACTTGAGCTGGATGATATTCCTTGGCCTTCCTTATTGTTTAAAATGACGAGAGAGAAGAAGATAGGGATCTACACATGTGATGATGAAGATCATTCCATTTTTTATGCATATCTACATGATGCACTTGTTGATGAGAATGCTCATATTGAGAAGGCCAAAACTATGCCAAAATGGTTGGTGTGCAAACTTTGCTTGAGGGAAAATAAGATTCACCTCTATCATACCGTACTTGTTTAGGCTCTCATAGTACCTCTTTTGCATCAGATTTCTATGATATGGCTGCATCTAGTCTCTGTGATGATAATGAGCCTATTTCATTTGATGAAGCACAAAATTCAGAAAATTGGATGAGTGTTATGCAATCTAAATATGATGTTATAATGAAGAATGGCACCTAATCTTTATGTGAATTGCCTCCTGGAAAGAAGGCCATTGGCACTAAGTGGGTTTACAAGCTGAAGGGTAAGCCTATTGGAACAGTTGAGAGGTATAAGGCTAGGCTTGTCACAAAGGGTTATGAGCAAGAGAGAGGCGTTGATTTTGATGAGACCTTTGCACCTACATGTTGTATGACTACTGTTCATAGCATCTATGCACTTGTAGCCCATCATGGTTGGAATGTACATCAATTGGGCATTAAAATAGTAGTTCTCAATGGTGACTTGTATGAAGAAGTGTATGTTTTTCAACCCTGTGCCTTTGTGCACAAAGGGCATGAAAATGAGGTTTGCAGGTTAAAGAAGGCATTATATGGTTTAATGCAAGCACCGCGTGCTTGGTATGAAAAGATACATGCCTATCTGATTGCACATGGTTTTGAAAACAATCCAACTAAAAGCACCTTATATGTTAAGTGTTCCAATGATCTGCTTCTTATTATTGTTGTCTATGTCGAAGGCATGCTACTCACTCGTTCTATAGATAAGCATATTGCTGATTTTAAGGCTGATTTGCATGCCTCATTTGAAATGTCTAATTTGGGTCATTTACATCATTATTTAGGCATTCAGTCTATGTAAGTTCATGGTGGAATAGCTTTGTGTCAAAGGAAATATATTGACACATTATTATAGCATTTTAGCCTTGAAGACTATATGTCTATTGCCACTCCTATGGAGACACATTTACAGTTGAGTCATCATGATGCTGGAGATGCATTTGATGTTGTTCTCTATCAACGGGCTATTGGATGCTTGATTTACTTATGCATTACGCGGCCAGATCTTTAGTTTGTTGTCTCACAGATGAGCAAGCTTATGCAATGCCCACGTGTCAAGTACTGGTAGGTGGTTAAGCGCATCTTTCACTACTTGAGTGGTTCCCGGCTCCATGGATTGTTTTATCCCAAGGAGGGATCACTACCGCCAAATTTCCATGCTTTTTTCTAGCAGTGATTGGGATGGTTGCTATGACACTCATGTGTCCACTAGAGGTTTTTGCTTCATGCTTGGTAGCTTATGCATATCTTGGCTAAGCAAGAAGAAGCCTATTTGGGCCACTTCCAGTTGTGAGGCTAAGTATAGGGCATCTTTCACATCGATTGTTAAGTGTGTGTGGCTTAGATGCCTTATGGCTGATTTGGGTGTTGGTCAGTCTTCTACCACCACCATCTTCACTAAAGCGAGAGTGCATTTGTACTTGTGAGCAACCATGTGTTCCATGCTCGCACTAAGCACATTGAGGTGCATTATCATTCTATCAGGGAGAGGTTATCTGTTGGACAAATAATCTTGGCATATGTGCCCATGAAGGAGAACATTGTAGACGTTTTCATGATGGTTGTGCCTAGCGAGAAGTTTGAAGCTTTGGCAAAGGTTCGGGCTTACTTCCTTTTGTGGATTGATTCCACATAGCTTAGAACTTCCTTATACATGAGTGTGAGCTCCTTGTTCACCACATCACACGAAGGGGGGATTTGTTGATATATTTTGGTTGTGATGTGTGTGAACATACTAGGACCATCGCGGCACTTTTTTCCCTCTTTAGGAGGTTTTTTTCACCGGACTTGTGTATCTGTGTATAACCATAACAAGTTACTTATCTTTTGTGCATTCTAGTGTTAACTTATTCAATATTGTGTGTTGTGCTCCCAGCTTCTTCTTCTTCCTTGTGTTGTTCGCATGTTTCTGCAAACATTTAACTCCAATAGCATTCACATGCCAAAATGAGCTCATATCAAAATTTTTATGCAACATAGAAAAGGTGATTTGAATGCGTGATGGATCTCACTATGCTTACCATTTTGCCTGAGATTATAAGATATGATGGGAGGGATGTTGAAGACACCCTGGATGAAGTGGCGACACCCAATTGTCGGAGTCTGAGGTCTATGAAAGCACATGAACAATGCAAGGAGAAAGAAGAAGCTTGGAGCACAACACAACACTTAATGAATTACCAAGTGAATGTATAAAGATATGTGACCCATTATGATAATAGACATAGATAGAAGCCAAGGAAAACACTCCTCCTAGAGATAACAAAAAGAAAGTGTCAAAGAAATCCTAAGTGTATTCACACACATCAGTATAAAAACATATCACCAAAAAAAAAAGGTTGTGGTAGTTGATTGAGTTACAAGGATGGCACATTTCTTTCTTCTAGGAATCAATAGTTGAATCAATTGGCACTCAACTATACATGAGTACAGCTTTCCATCAAGAGACTGATGGGGAAATGAAGAGGGTTAATAAGGTACTTGGAGATATGTTTCATATGTACCTCAATATAAAACTAGATATTTTCTCTCGATTGAGTCAACATATAATAGTACATATCAAGCATCTATAAAAATGATTCTTTTTGAGGCAATGTACGATTATAATTGTTTCATTTCATCTTCTATTTCTAATGTCTCAAATAAAATAGAAGTATCTAAAGAAGTTCTTTAGGAGATGGATGAAGAACTTGGGAAAATTTAGCAACACATAAAAGAAGCACAAAAAAGAAAAAATAAGTTCTAAGATTTGAAGAGAAATCCTCTTTAATTTCAAATAAATGACATAGCATTTCTTAAGTTGACTCCTCAGTAATCTAATTTTTTGTTAGAGAAGGATCATAGACGGTATGCAAGTCCCTTTAAAGTCTTGAAAATTATTTGAACTCTTGTTTATTTGTTGGAATTTCCTTAACATTTAAATGTGCATCTTGTATTAAACATTATCTCACTTAAAAAATATGTACTTGATGCTTCTCATGTTTTGTAGGATAGCTATAAGTTTATAGATGATGACTCTTCTGAGCTTCATCTTGAAATAATATAAGATAGGAAGGGAAGACTACTCTGAAATCTATGTATACAATATATTTTGGCAAAATCACATACATATTGAGTTGAGGATTTGATACATTATTGTTCTTTCAAACTTTGGGGATATAGTTTCTCAACGGGGTAAGATTCGTAATGAGCCTTCCAGAAGTGAAGTGATTCATTTTGGACTTTCTATCATATATTGTGGATAAGTTTTAGAATGAATGCTCGTTTTATGCATATAGAAAAAACCAATGAATGATAATTTTGTATTCTCTCTCTAAACATTGTTTATTTCATGTTTTCTAGTTCAAAATTGAACATAAAGTTGACAGAATCATGTATATTTCTGTATGCGAGAAAGATAGAGCATGCATAGGAGAATAAAAGTGTTTCTCTAAACATTTTGTGTCTTATGCTTTAGGTATGTCATTTCCAGCTCAAGAGCTAGCTCATTGTAAAATAATGGCTTAATCATATTCTCTCTCTAGAATTTCTAAACATCAAGGGTTATAAAATAAGAATGGAGGCTCATTTGGACCTACGGCATCTATAACATCATTGTGCAGATTGAAGAGCTTACCTTTGTTGCCTCTTATAAGCATTTTAGAATTCTACGTCTCTTTTTATTTATAAGGCATAGAATAGTATTGATTTTTCCAACACTTCAACACAAAGGAGTGGGCTTCTTTATTATTATTTCTATTCATGATTTTGATGCATATGTGTCCTCCGATATTCTGGATGTCAATTGATATATCTTCTTGTTGCTTTTTCTTTTACTTTTGATAGGTTTTGCTAAAAAAGGTAGTTGACCACTAAAATGCATGATTTTTTTGAGAGTTTGACATGTAACACTTGAAGAATCAACTTCTACTAAATTTGGTGTATCGTGCATTTCCTTGAGGAGAGAGGATCAACTCTATTTCAGAAGCATTTCCCTCTCATGCAAGAGAAGGCATAAAACTAGAGAATTACCATGTGATTGTGATTAAGAGTGAGATTGTGAGTGATATTATGAGTGGGAGTGAGATTGAGAGTGTGAGTGTGAATGAGATTGAGATAGTAGGGGTTGTTTGCAAGGTCAAGGGTTCATCACAAAGCTATTTTGAAAAGCTATTGTATCTGATCTTCTGTTTCTCTACATCACATGTGACCTACTTAAACAAAGAAAAGGGGAAGGGGGGGCGGGGGCTTTTACAATTCTGAATCCCACTTCCAAGAAATTTAGGAGACTTCTCAATAAACCACTCTTTTTTGAAATTTTCAAAGTTTTCCGCAAACTTCTCCTTCAAGATCTCCCATAGACCCTTGCTTATGATCATGTTTCTAAATAGATGAACAACCAATAGCTTCATCAAGCTAGGCTTGCTTCCAATTAATGATTAGGGGTCAGATTTAGAATCTTACAAAGAGTAAGCCAAATTTGATAGCTCTTGGTGCAGGAGAGGAGGAGTTCAACTGGATCGTCTCTCCCATTCGTGCATCTTTTACACCATCTTGCTAGCCTTGAAATTAGTACACATACCTCTGTGGAGAATTCAACACATCAGAACACCTTTGTTTGGTTCTCAATGAAGGGGTGCCATAGATCTAGAAACTTGCATTCAGAGCGGATCCAAGACCCATTAACACACCACTTTTTATAAAGGATCTTCTGGAAGTCGAAGTTCCACTTGAGTCTTGATGGATCCAACATATTATTACTATTAATTCATCATAGACTTTTATAAGGCATGACAACTCCTTGCCAACAAAGAGACCCATCTACATGTCATCCTAGGCATCAATTCTACATATTATCTAGCCCCACTCCTCTATTTCAACTTTGCCGTTCGAATCATTATCTTCATATCTGATTCAATGCTTTCTATCCTCTTTCCAAAGGTGGTTTTACATATGAAAGCCTTTGTTCCAAAGCCGTTTGGCATGTTTGAAGGTGGCTCACCTCCACATAATTAATGCAAAGAATAGCAAACTAGATGTAATCATTTTTTTCTTATGCTAACCACGCACTTCCAATCATTCCTCACAATGCGAAATGGCTTCATATTGTTCAATCCCTTCCAAAGTGAATGCAGAAGATTCGAGTTCTACGTGTGGACAAAGTTAATGGGCACACATAATGATAGATATTTCAGTTCTAGTTGTAAAGAAAGTTGATGGAAGGCACACAATGACAGTTATTTTGAGCACATGTGAGATTGAAGGGACCTCGAGCATCCAACTTCCATCTATTTCAATTAATCCGTGTCAAAGTCAAAAGTTATAAAAATATGACATATGTGAGACTGAACGAACAGTTTAAACCAGCTTGTTGGATTGATTCGCATTATTCATGACTGAATGATGTGGATAGCATCGCTTGTCATGATGTACAACAAGACTCGTTCGATATAGACATAACAGAAAGAGATGGAAGCTGGAACCGAGTACTAATGTGGGTTCCGAGTTCTAAAGTAGTGATAGTTCCGCTTTTTGAGCAGAACTTTGGAAGACTGTGTTCTTTGGGACTCTGCGAAGATGATGGAGTTAGGAAGAGAAAATGGTTGGACCATGATCAAATTGGCACATGGGTATTTCAGGCTGTTCTCTTCACTGTCGGGAGTCGGGGCCAGAGTCCTGACAGGTTTCTAAGACATCTGCAAAGTTTATTTCCGAGTGCACGTGCAATATTTTACGTGACGAAATTTGGACACATTATAAGGCTGGAGAAGATGCGCGGTTGAGGCACTTCTGTGCAGCAGATGCGCAGATTTCCTCATCCATTACGTTGCCTCCATCTTTCCTCGCACGTCCTCTGTGATTTCTGTGTGTGTGTGAGAGAGAGAGAGAGAGAGAGAGAGAGAGAGAGAGAGAGAGAGAGAGAGAGAGAGAGAGAGAGAGAGAGAGAGCGCTAAACGAGGTTTCTGATTTGGGCATCGAAATGCTTATGGGTAATTGTTTGGTCTGTAGCTCTTATGGGTAATTGTTTGGTCTGTAGCTCTGATCAATACCTTTATGCTCATCACATGGCAGTCTCTTCCATCACAACTAGGACTCAGCCAGTGAAGGTTTGATAAGTAAGAAGATGTAGGTTCTACAATATCTTGACAATTGGGAAGGTTTTTCTTATGCTCTGGAGGAGGTAAACAATGTTGCACTACAGGGAAGTACCATAGGATTTTCATCAACTACGGCACGATATTATTCGCTTAGAATTGCTGCCAGCATGTCGTCTACTGATAGTGATCGGGGCCTAGGAAAACGACAACATTGGGTTGTCCATGTACTTGCAGGATTGTTGCCATACTTGCAGGAACTGTTGCCCATGTACTTGCAGGATTGTTGCCATACTTGCCTCGATAGATTAAAAATTACCAAGTACACTCATTTGAAAAATGTGAAGCATAAAAACTACATGCCTTTGTAAAATGTGAAGGAATAACAAGTATATTTCTTTGAAAAATGTAAAGGCTTAGAGTTTCAAACATTACTCAAGCATGATGAGCAGGACAATTAGCTTCGTCGAAGCTGGTATTCAATTTCTTGTCACCCACTTACGACATGCCTTTGAAAAGTGTGAAGAACTAACAAGTACATTCCTTCGAAAAATGTAAAGGCATGGAGTCTCAACCTTCTTTGTATTATCGAAATGCAGTTTGATTTGTATGCACTTCCCTGAAAGTGCCTCTTTATCACCTTTTTCCGCCCTTTTTTGTAGAGATAGATCCTATGTAGAATGGTAGGCCTCGTCCACTCTTAAGGATCCACTTTGGTTTGAACTTGTTGTTTTTTTACGACGAACTCTTTTTAATGTCAAAAAAGAGGGGGGAGGGGGAGATTTTTTACAATTTTGAATCCTATATCCAAGGAGGTTAAGAGACTTCTTAATAGACCACTCTTTTTTTTACGATTGTCAAAGTTTTCCACACACTTGTCCTTCGAGATCTTCCATAGAGCCTCGCTTCTTATCATGTTTCCACGTAAACAAACAACCAAAAGCCTCACCAAGCAAGCTTTACTTCCAATTAAAGATGGGGTCAGATTTAGAATCTTACTAAGAGTAACCCAATTTTGACGGATCTTGGTGCAAGAGAGGAAGACCTAGATCTTCTCTCCCATTCGTGGATCTTTTTCACCACAGACGAACACATCTTGCTAGCTTTGACATTACTCCGGATACCTCTCTATAGAATTTGGCACATCAGAACCACTTTTTTGTTCTCAATGAAAAGGTGTCAAAGATCTCCAAAATTGCATTCCCACTAGATCCAAGACCAAATAACACAACACTTTTTATTAAGCATCTTTTGGAAGTCCAAGTTTTACTTTATTCTCAGTGGGTCCATCACACTGTTTCTACTAATTCATCATAGAGCTTTAAAGCATGAGAACTCCTTGCCTACTAAGAGGCCCATCTACATGTCATCCTAGGCATTAATTCTACATATAGTCTGTTCCCACTCCTCTAATTAGACTTTGTGGTTCGAAACAATATCTTCAAATTTGATTCAATCCTTTCTATCCTCGTTCCAAAAGTGCTTCTACATACGAAAGCTTTTGTTCGAAAGTCATTTCGCACCTTAAAAGGTGGTTCATCTCCACACAATATATGCCAACAATAGGAAAGAAGATGGAATCATTCGTCACAATGCGATACGGCTTCATATTGCTCCATCCCTTCCAATGCGAACGCACTTTGGAAGTAATCGTTCAACTCAAGATTTGAGTTATGCTTGAGGACAAAGTTAATGCACACATATAATGATAAATATTTCACTTGTACTTGTAACGAAGGTTGATGGAACGCACACAATGAAAATTATTTTGAAAACATGTGAGATTGAAGGGAATATACATATTTCAGTTGATTTCTAAAATATACATATACTCGTATAAAAAAAGGGTTTTGAAAAATAAGCCACAATTCTCTTGTTTCTTGACCAACGATTTCTCATTTATCGACATAGTTCGCGTTGGTTATTTGTTCACATAATATGGACATTTTAAATCAACACTCCAACACTCCCCCGTAAGCTGAAAGGACCAAATATTGGAGACGTAGAGGCAGTTTTATTGGTGGACCTAATCTATATGCTTAATGCAATACAAGCATGAAATGCACATAATAACTTAGACTAAGGTGATTGATGGATTAGCTACGAGTGGTTGCCCTTATTTCTTGGAATCTTCTTTAGCTTTCAACTTCAGTTGATCTTGATCTACATTTGTTTGCCCTCACGCAAATACTGAGGGTGAAAAGGCGTAGGAATGATGACGATGGATTCATGGTGCTTCTTTGTAGTAGGTCCAAGTCCATCTGTAGTTTGATCAGTTGCAAAATGTACGTCATCAAATGTGCAGGTTGTACACTATTTTGACGATTGGGAAGGCTTTTGTTATGCTCTAGAGGTAAAGAATGTTGCATTAGTGGAATCGTGGGAAGTTCCATTGGATCGTGCTCAACTACGACACGGTATTATTTGGTTAGAATCGCTGCCACCATGTGCCGAGTGAAGAAGAAGAGTAAATCATTTACCATGTCGTTTGTCGATAGTGATCGACTGCTAAAAGTGCTTGTAGGCCTAAGAAAACGATAACATTGGGTGCTCCTTTGGGTAGTCGTCCTGGAACAATGCAATGTATGGTTTTGTACCATTGTGAGCAGACAAAGCAAGAACCTCCAGCAGATGTTGTGCATGTAATTGCAAGATTGGGCCATACTTGAAGGGATGACCTTTTCACAACATAGATATGGTGCCCCAAATGGAATGACGGTCTGTTCTCTGAGGTTGAAAGCCGTGCGCTCAAGGCAATAAGCATCTCCAAAACAGAATCATTCCTCACGAAGGAATTGCACACACAGAGGCATTATCTTTCATATGCTGTTGTTCAACTAAGAAACTGAAGGTCCATATTGGCAAGGATGATGCTAAGGCCAGTGGATGAGAACTGAAGCTGTGCAGCAATCGTAGGAGGCAACAAAATATGGTGCTTGAGCCATTGCAGAGGGCATTTGTTGGACATAGAGGCTGAGGCGAGCCACCAAAGGTCAGTAACCTGTAGAGGGACACCATATCTTTGCACAAAAAGGCCATGCACAACATATTGACCTTGAAAGAATGGCCTTTCAAGTAGCAAACTCCGGCCCGAAGAATTGGAGGAGGCTAGTGTGTAAGTAGGATGATCATACCTCCTTTTAATAGCAATCATATGAGAAAGATTCAGCACCAATCCAAGATTGACCGGTCTTCTTGATACCATGAAGAAGTAGGAGATGGGACATAGCTACCTGAGCAGACGCTTACGCATAGATGAAATAACGTTTTGATTAAGGTCTAAGTGCAGGTTACATATAAATAGCTTCATTGATGCCGGTTCATATCATTGCATTCACATAATATAGACATTTTAGATTAGAGATTCAGCAATACAAATGTACGTACGTACGCAGTACGTACGTACATACCTACATATATCCATATATACAGTTATACATACATCAAGGGCTTTCCATTAGAGGTTTTCCTCTCTAGCGAAGTCGTGAATGTGATAAAACTAACCTCAATAGACTAGAACTAGCAAGTACATTTCTTTGAAAAATGTGAAGCATAAACCACTACTTCGCTTTGAAAAATGTGAAAAACTAACAATTACAGTACTCTGAAAAATGTAAAGGCATGGAGTCTCAAACATGACTCAAGCTTGATGAGCATAAAAATTAGCTTCATCGAAGATGCTATACAATTTGATGTCACCCACTTTCTTTGATGAGCACGACAATTAGCTTTAATCGAAGATGCTATACAATCTGATGTCACCCGCTTTCTTTGTATTATGGAAATGCAGTCTGATTATAAGAATTTCGCTTAAAATGCCTCTCTATCACTCACTAACCTGTAGAGGGAAACCATATCTTTGCACAAAAAGGCCATGCACAACATATTGACCTTCAAAGAATGGCCTTTCAAGTAGCAAACTCCGGCCCGAAGAATTGGAGGAGGCTAGTGTGTAAGTAGGATGATCATACCTCCTTTTAATAGCAATCATATGAGAAAGTTTCAGCACCAATCCAAGATTGATCGGTCTTCTTGATACCATGAAGAAGTAGGAGATGGGACATAGCTACCAGAGCAGACGCTCACGCATAGATGAAATAACATTTTGATTAAGGTCTAAGTGCAGGTTACATAAAAATAGATTCATTGATGCCGGTTCATATCACTGCATTCACATAATATAGAGATTTTAGATTAGAGATTCAGCAATACATATGTACGTATGTACGCAGTACGTACGTACATACCTACATATATACAGTTATACATTCATCAAGGGCTTTCCATTAGAGGTTTTCCTCTCTAGGGAAGTCGTGAATGTGATAAAACTAACCTCAATAGACTAGAACTAGCAAGTACATTTCTTTGAAAAATGTGAGCATAAACAACTACTTCGCTTTGAAAAATGTGAAAAACTAACAACTACAGTACTTTGAAAAATGTAAAGGCTTTGAAAAATGTAAAGGCATGGAGTGTCAAACATGACTCAAGCTTGATAAGCATAAAAATTAGCTTCATCGAAGATGCTATACAATTTGATGTCACCCACTTTCTTTGATGAGCATGACAATTAGCTTTAATCGAAGATGCTATACAATCTGATGTCACCCGCTTTCTTTGTATTATGGTAATGCAGTCTGATTAAGAAATTTCGCTTAAAATGCCTCTCTATCACCTTTTTTCGCCTTTCTTATGGATATAGATTCTATGAAGAATGAAAGGCCTCTTCCACTCTTAAGGATCCGCTTTAGTTTGAACTTGTTTTTTTTAGGATGAGCTCTCTTAAATGTCTAAAAAAGAGGGGGTTGGGAGGGGGGGAGAGAGAGAGAGAGAGATTGTTTAGAATTTTGAATCCTACTTCCTAGGAAGTTAAGAGACTTCTCACTAGACCACTCTTTTTGGGATTGTTGAAGTTTGCCATACACCTCTCTTTCGTAATCTTCCATAGAGCCTTTCCTCTTATCATATTTCTGCATAGACAAACAACCAATAGCTTGCTTCTATTTAATGATGGGGTCAAATTTAAAATCTTACTAAGATTGAGCCAAATTTGATGGCTTTTCGAGCGCGAGAGGAAGAGTTACCTATATCTTCTCTCCCATTTGTAGATATTTTACACCACAAAGGCACATCGCAAATCTTTTTAGCTTTGACATTGGATTTTGCACATCAGAACTGTTTTTTTTTTTGTTCTCGATGAAGAGGCAAAAACTGTGCAAACTTTCATTCTCACTGGTTTCAGGACCAATTAACACATCACTTTTTATTAAGAATCTTGTGGACGTCCAAGTTCCGCTTGATTCTCAGAGGCACTACAACATATCGAGGGTATACTGAGGCTCCTACCGAGGCAAATCAATGGGCGTGATTTCTTCGCGACGTCAGTGTTAGAGTCGGTATACGCATCGGAAAGAAAATGTCCTTATGGGCGCGGTTATGTACGTCGGTATAGACGCCCGTATATACATCGGTATTACCGATGATTATACTGATGTCCATACCGACACTCGCACTGGGTGTACTAGCGCTTATACTGACGTCCATACTAGAGCTACCATCGCGAATACTGACGACCCTATCTGCACAAATTTTTTTGGGCAGAGTGTGTTGTCTTTTGCTACAGCATGATGTTGTTTAGCAAAAGACAATACACTGTGCCCAACTGAGTACATGTGTTATGTACTCTAATGACAACCAAAACATAAACTTATATGATAAAAAATGAACAATGAATCATGTAAAGAAAGTTGTATATTCCATAAATGAAAAATGTACAAAAGTGTGGCAAAGCACTTTTATATAGGAATCGAATACAAAATGTGACAAAGCACTTCCATATGGTACATCATTGCCACATAGGAGTGTAATACAAAATTGTGGCAATGTGACAAAACACTTCCATATAGAAGTCAAATACAAAATTATGCTACATCATTGTCGTATGCGAGTGTGATACAAAATTGAGGCATTGATCAAAATATTTACACCTACAATCCTACAACAAAACATATGTATAAAATAAGACCAATTAATATGACATTTATAAACAACAACTAAAAACATGAAACCAAGATATAACTTTACCTAATCAAGAATATTCTCCCATGAGATGATTGCATCGCGTCCCTCTAAGTCTTGTAACAATGCAGTCAGTCCATGTCCATATCCATATGACTCTTCAGTTCGCGAAGGAAGACGACCCACTACCAACTCCTATAATAAATATGCAAACTGTTAGATGAACATACATAATGTGCTTCGCACAAAAAACTTCAATAATTATCATGATACTTACAAATTGGTAGTTCATACTGTCGTATCAGCCGCTACCTAAATGCGATGTTCCAACCGTATCTAAACATGTGGCTGCACCATCTCTCTGTTGACGATATCGATCAGGAGTATGTTGCTGCTTATTCTGAATCGATTTCCATTCTTCGACATCTAGCCATACAGGCTTTGGTAAGCTTGCTCTAAAAGCATCGCAAGCTTCCAATCATCGATGAGACATCATTTCACGTGCCGTATGTTGAATCCATTTGGAACTCACAATAGGATTCCCAAGTGCTGGCCGGTACTCTTCATATATGCATTGTGTGATATGATTTTTAGAGTCCCTATCCTGTTCGGTCCATTTTAACATTACTGAATGACCGAATTCAATGGAGCAGAGTTTTTGAATGCGCTGATGCATTGACTTTCCCGCTGCATCCATAACTCGAGCTCCAATACGGATATGATATATCTTGGAGTCATCATGATCATGTGCACCCCAAGGTGTATGTGGAGATCCCATCTGATGCAATGTGAAGATCTCATCTCATCCAATGTATATATATGCATGCTTGTATACATATGCATGCTTGTATACATATGCATTCATGTATATGCATATGCACTCTTGTATACATATGCATGTATGCATATGCATGCTCGTATGCACATGCATTCATGTATATGCATATGCATTCATGTATATGCATATGCATTCATGTATATGCATATGCATTCATGTATATGCATATGCATTCATGTATATGCATATACATTCATGTATGCATGCATTCATGTATGCATGCATTCATGTATGCATGCATGTACGCATGCATGTATGCATTCATGTATGCATGCATGTATGCATTCATGTATATGCATATGCATTCATGTATGCATATGCATTCATGTATGCATGCTTGTTTGTATGCATATGCATACATGTATCCATATGCATGCTTGTATGCGTATGCATTCTTGTATGCATATGTATTCATGTATGTATATGCATGCATGTATGCATATGCATGCTTGTATTTATGAATGCATGTATGCATATGCATTCATGTATGCATATGCATTCATGTATGCATATGCATTCATGTATGCATATGCATTCATGTATGCATATGCATTCATGTATGCATGCCTGTCTGTATGCATATGCATACATGTATGCATATGCATCCATGTATGCATATGCATGCTTGTATGCATATGCATTCATGTATGCATATGTATTCATGTATGTATATGCATGCACGTGTGCATATACATGCTTGTATGTATGCATGTATGTATGCATATGCATGCATGTCTGTATATGCATGCATGTATGTATGCATATGCATGCATGTATGCATATGCATGCTTGTATGTATGCATGTATGTATGCATGCTTGTATGTATGCATGCTTGTATGTATGCATGTATGTATGTGTATGCATGCATGCTTGTATGTATGCATATGCATACATGTATGCATATGCATGCTTGTATGCATATGCATTGATGTATCCATATGCATTCGGGTATGCATATGCATTCATGTATGCATATGCATGCATGTATGCATATGCATGCATTTATGCATATGCATGCTTGTATGTATGCATATGCATTGTACGCATATACATTCATGTATGCATATGCAATCTTATATGCATATGAATGCTTGTATGCATATGCATTCATTTATGCATATGCATGCATGTATGCATATGCATGCATGTATGCATATGCATGCTTGTATGTATGTATGTATGTATGCATATGCATTCATGTATACATATGCATGTGTGTATGCATATGCATTGTATGTATATACATATTTATGTATGCATATGCATTCTTATATGCATTCATGTATATGCATATGCATTCATGTATGCATATGCATATACATGAATGCATATGCATATACATGAATGCATATGCATATACATGAATGCATATGCATATACATGAATGCATATGCATGCATGTATGCATATGCATGCATGTATGCATATGCATGGATGTATGCATATGAATGCATTGTATGTATGCTTGCTTCTATGCATGCTTGTATGTATGCATGTATGTATGGATATGCATTGTATGCATGCTTGTATGTATGCATATGCATACATGTATGCATATGCATACATGTATGCACATGCATGCTTGTATGCATATGCATTCTTGTATGCATATACATTCATGTATGCATATGCATTCATGTATGCATATGCATGCATGTATGCATATGCATGCATGTATGCATATGCATGCTTGTATGTATGCATGTATGTATGCATACACATTGTATGCATATGCATTCATGTATGTATATGCATTCTTATATGCGTATGCATGCATGTATGCATGCATTCATGTATGCATGCATGTATCCATTTATGTATATGCATATGCATTCATGTATATGCATATGCATTCATGTATGTGCATATGCATTCATGTACATGCATATGCATTTATGTATATGCATATGCATTCATGTATATGCATATGCATTCATGTATGCATGCATTCATGTATGCATGCATTCATGTATGCATGCATGTACGCATGCATGTATGCATTCATGTATGCATGCATGTATGCATTTATGTATATGCATATGTATTCATGTATGCATATGCATTCATGTATGCATATGCATTCATGTATGCATGCTTGTATGTATGCATATGCAAACATGTATGCATATGCATGCTTGTATGCATATGCATGCTTGTATGCATATGCATGCTTGTATGCATATGCATGCTTGTATGCATATGCATGCTTGTATGCATATGCATGCTTGTATGCATATGCATTCTTGTATGCATATGTAGTCATGTATGTATATGCATGCATGTATGCATATGCATGCTTGTATGTATGAATGCATGTATGCATATGCATTCATGTATGCATGCTTGTCTGTATGCATATGCATACATGTATGCATATGCATCCATGTATGCATATGCATCCATGTATGCATATGCATCCATGTATGCATATGCATGCTTGTATGCATATGCATTGATGTATGCATATGCATTGATGTATGCATATGTATTCATGTATGTATATGCATGCAAGTATGCATATGCATGCTTGTATGTATGCATGTATGTATGCATATGCATGCATGTCTGTATATGCATGCATGTATGTATGCATATGCATGCATGTATGCATATGCATGCATGCATGCATATGCATGTTTGTATGTATGCATGTATGTATGCATGCTTGTATGTATGCATGTATGTATGCATATGCATGCATGTATGTATATGCATGCTTGTATGTATGCATATGCATACATGTATGCATATGCATGCTTGTATTCATATGCATTCATGTATGCATATGCATTCGGGTATGCATATGCATTCATGTATGCATATGCATGCATGCATGCATATGCATGCATGTATGCATATGCATGCTTGTATGTATGCATATGCATTGTATGCATATACATTTATGTATGCATATGCAATCTTATATGCATATTCATACATGTATGCATGCATGTATGCATTCATGTATATGCATATGCATTCATGTATATGCATATGCATTCATGTATATGCATATGCATTCATGTATATGCATATGCATTCATGTATGCATATGCATTCATGTGTGCATTCATGTATGCATATGCATTCATGTATGCATGCTTGTATGTATGCATATGCATGCATGTATGCATATGCATGCATGTATACATATGCATGCTTGTATGCATATGCATGCATGTATGCATATGCATGCATGTATGCATATGCGTGCATGTATGCATATGCATGCATGTATACATATGCATTCATCTATGCATATGCATTCATCTATGCATATGCATGTATGTATGCATATGCATGCATGTATGCATATGCATGCATGTATGCATATCCATGCTTGTGTGCATATGCATGCTTGTATGCATATGCATGCTTGTATGCATGTGCATGCTTGTATGCATGTGCATGCTTGTATGCATATGCATGCTTGTATGCATATGCATGTGTGTGTTTATACATATGTGAGTGTGTATGTATACGTATATATCTCTCCCTCTCTGTCTCTCTCATAAACAACGACATCTCTTTGAAAAATGTGAAAAACTAACAATTACGGTACTTTGAAAAATGTAAAGGCTTTGAAAAATGTAAGGGCATGGAGTCTCAAACATGACTCAAGTTTGATGAGCATAATAATTAGCTTCATTGAAGATGCTATACAATTTGATGTCACCCACTTTCTTTGATGAGCATGAGAATTAGCTTTAATCGAAGATGCTATACAATCTGATGTCACACGCTTTCTTTGTATTATGGTAATGCAGTCTGATTATAGGAATTTTGCTTAAAATGCCTCTCTATCACCTTTTTTCGCCTTTCTTATGGATATAGATCCTATGTAGAATGAAAGGCCTCTTCCATCTTAAGGATCCCCTTTAGTTTGAACTTGGTTTTTTTTAGGATGAGCTCTCTTAGATGTCTAAAAAAAAGGGGGTTGGGGGGGGGGGGGGGGGGGGGAGAGAGAGAGAGAGAGAGAGAGAGAGAGAGAGAGAGAGAGAGATTTTTTAGAATTTTGAATCCTACTTCCTAGGAAGTTAAAAGACTTCTCAATAGACCACTCTTTTTTGGGATTGTTGAGGTTTTCCATAGGTGGAGAATGAGTTCTCCTATGTGCAACGGAAGTGTGTAGTGAACCTTTGTATGTCTAGCACTTGGACAAACATCTGCACCTTAGATAGCTTGCTGCTCTCAACACAAAACTCAAATGGAATTGATAACTTTAGTCAATGAAAGTAGAAAAAGAGAGATTTCTAAAAAGCTATAAATGACTTAATTTGGAGAAGTTTTGATTAGGAAACGCAACTATCAAAGATGAACTACCTTTCCACACAGGTATGCTAAAGTACTGAGCTTCACTCTTGGACTTATAGCTCTCTGAATATATATCCTTTGAGAACGATATTTGGTACAGAGAAGGTAGACACAAATTTCTTTACAACAAGCTAAAAATCAAGTAATTTGGATGCGTTTTGATCAAGAAACTCAACTCACCAAGATAGACCACCTGCACACATAAGTACACTATAAATCTAGACTTTACTCTCTGATAGATATCGTGCACAGTATGAATGCTCTGAATGAGATATTTGAGATAGTGAAAGTAGATGCCAAGGGCGTTTCAACAAGACAAAAATCATGCAATTTGGATATGGTTTGGTTGGAAAACTGAACTGACCAAAATAGGCTACCTATCTATTCAGGTATACTGAAAAACTAGACTTCACTCTTTCACTGATATCTCACAAACTGCATAGGTTTTCAACAAGATATTTGATATGAAGAACGTAGACAAGATAAGCTTTCCAATGAATGTTTAAACGCACAAAATGGTTACATATGCTCTGAGATATGAGCTCTACAACAGAGCTGTGTACAAACTGACGCGTGGCTAGAAGGAGTCTAAGGGAAAATCAAAATGACAAAATGGCTAGATCTGACTACTGGGAGCTCTTGCTTTTTTCTCTCCTTGTTTTGAATGTGCTCCCACTTTACTTTTATAACCAATGAGCATGTGAAGAAGTTTGTGCCTCCTTCTTAACGCACCACTTTCTCCACTACATGCTACTAACTACAAGGCCAGATATTGTATCTCTTACTCATCATGAATTTTGACTAGACTTTTTCTTTTATTATTTTTTCCTCCACTTTTTTCTTTATCTTTAAAGTTGGTAAATTTATCCAAGCATGGCTCATATGAAAATGAGCTTGTACATTTATCTTCAACACTCCCCCTCAAGCTCATTTGGGAGTTATCTTCATCCATGTCCTTCAAATTTATCGCATCCTTGAAACCTTTGAGTTTAGAAGCATCTAAGAACTTTGTAAACATATCTGCAACCTGCTCTTTGATTCTGATGAAATTTCCCTCCACATCTTTGCTCAGCACCTTCTCCCTTACATAGTGGTAGTGGACCTGTATGTGCTTGCTCCTTGCATGAAACATAGGATTGCTTGCCAAGTAAATACTTGACATGTTATCACTGTATATAGGGATGGTTCCAACTTGCACTCCAAGATCAGCCAAAAGCTTTTTAATCCACATTGCTTCACATGTGGCAAAAGCTAATCCTCTATATTCAGCCTCCATAGATGAAAGTGCAACAGTAGGTTGTTTCTTTGAGCTCCACGTGATAGGTTTGCTTCCTATCATGAACACATAACCTGAGGTTGATCTTCTATCTTCCTTTGAGCCTGCCCAATCAACATCGCTAAAGCCTTTGACCTGCAATTCTTCATCAAACTTGTAAAACAAAGCATGATTAACTGTATGCTTTATGTATCTCAACACTCTCTTGGCTGAGTTTAAGTGTTCACTTGTCGGGGCTTGCATAAACTGAGAAAGTACACCAACAACATAAGACAAATCAGGTCTTGTAATGTTTGCATAGATCAATGATCCTACAAAGCTTCTGTATGTCGTTACATCTTCCAATGGTTCTCCATCATTTGAACAAATCTTTGTATTTGTGTCCATGGGTTGAGTGAGTGGTTTGCATTCACTCATTCCAAATCTGAAAAGAACATCCAACAAGTACTTCCTTTGCATCAAGTAGATGCCACTCTTTCCATAAACAACTTCAATTCCTAAAAAATATTTGAACTCTCCAAGATCTGAAATTGTAAACTCCTTACCAAGCTTCCTTTATATATCTTTAATCCTTGTAACATCATTTCCTGTTATGATGAAGTCATCGACGTATATGCAAATATATACCTCTCTATTTTCTTCCTTCTTCATGTACAACGAAGGGTCTACACTACTTGGGTTGTATCCACACTTAATTAGAAACTCTACCAATCTCTGATTCCATGCTCTTGGTGCTTGCTTCAAGCCATAAAGTGCCTTCTTCAACCTGTAAACAAAATCTGGATGGTTTTCATCTTCAATTCCAATCGGTTGACTCATCTATACCTCTTCGTGTAGTTCTCCATTAAGAAAAGCATTTTTTATGTCGAGTTAATATAATGGCCATCTCCTTGAAGCACCAATTGCTATTAAGGTTCGAATAGTTCCCATCTTTGCAATGGGGCTGAAAACTTCATCATAATCTATGCCTTGTGTTTGTTTAAATCCTTTGGCAACTAATTTAGCTTTATATCTAGCTAGTGAACCAATTGCATTCCTCTTTACTTTAAACACCCATTTGTTTGGAACAATCTTCATACCTTCTTTCTTTGGCACTAGCTCCCATGTGTCATTATCTTTGAGAGCTTTGATCTCCTCTTACATAGCTTGCTTCCATTCCTTTTGTGTGCAACCTTCTTCATATGTCTCAGGCTCTTTGTCTTTGATAACCTGCATCATGTATGCAAAATGTCTCGCCATAAAACTATCATAACTCAACCTTTGAGTTGGATACCTTGTCCTTGAAGATCTTCTTTCATTGCCTTTAGAGAGTTGCTTCTTTAACCTATTTAGCTTTACCGTCGGAGTGATCACCTCTTCATATTCTTCTTCACTTGCATCTACCTCACTGTTTGGAGTAGCACTTGCATCTTTGGCTCTACTATGAGCTGAATTTGGAGACAAAGAATGGCTCCCCCTCCATGTTGAACATTCTTCATTTGATGTAGATGCCTCTCGACATGAAGCCTTTGTGGTTGATTGTTGAACTTCTCTTTGATTTATTCCTGCATAATCATCACAATCTTCTTCAAGAATCTTTTCCTTTCCTTTATCTTCATACCATGGTCTTAGTTCATCAAAGAACACATCTCGCGAGACTCTTAATTCCTTTGTTCTAGGGTTGTAACACTTGTATCCTTTTTGCTCCGTCGAGTAGCCGATGAAAATGCATTTTTCTGATCTTGGTTCCATCTTTGTTCTAACTTCTTGTGGAATGTGAACAAAGCAAACACATCCAAAAACCTTGAGGTGTGTAAGATCAGGGTTCTTACCGGAATATACCTCTTCTGGAGTCAAGTGATGTATTCCTGATGTTGTGCACCTATTCATCAAGTAAATGGCGGTTGTGGTAGCTTCAACCAAATAGTACAATGGTACCTTCATCTCGTTGAGCATGCATCTTGCAATTTCAGCAATTTGCCTATTTTTCCTCTCAGCTACTCCATTTTGTTGTGGTGTGTACCTACAAGTGAGCTACCTTTTGATTCCATTCTCTTGTAGAAAATCTGAAAATTCTTTGGAGAAGTATTCTCCTCCACCATCGGACCTTAAGGTTTTGATAGACCTTCTTGTTTCCTTTTCAACTTCAACTTTGAATCTTTTGAATATAGAAAACACCTCTGATTTTTGTTTCATACAAAACAGCCATACCGTTCTTGAGTGATCATCAATGAAGGTGACAAAAAATCTATTACCAGCCATTGATGCCTCTTGGGTTGGTCCCCATACATCCGTATGTATCAAGTCCAAGACATTTGGAGCCACATAATTGCTCCTCTTGAATGGCTACCTCGTTTGCTTTCCTAGTTGACAAGCTTCACATAACTCATGTAGTCCAATGCTATTAAATTTTGGAAGACCTCTTACCACTTCATGTTTGCTCATGTCCTTCAGCTTTGGAATGTTGATGTGTCCTATTCTTTTGTGCCATAATTCCAGCTCTGAAATCTTCCTATTCCCACATTGAATGTACATGACTTTTCCATGTGGATGTTAGACATCCAAAGTGAACATCCTTCCTTCTCTTCTACCTCGAAAAATGACCTTGAAGCCTTCTTTTGGATTCTTTATGAAGCATCCATTCTCATTGAATATGACATGATAACCCTTCTCTACCATTTATCCTACTGAAATCAAGTTCTTTTAAATTGTAGGAACATGAAGAACATTAGATAGTACCTTTGCTCTGCTTGTATCTCCAAGCCTTATATCTCCAATGTGTTCAATCATGTGTTGAGTATCATCAACTATTTCAGCACATCTTTTTCCACTTGGTACCTGTAGATTAGTGAACAAACTTCCTTGGCATGACATATGGTTACTACAACCTGAATCAATGTACCATTTTTTGTCATCTTCACAAGAGCTTCTCTACTCATGTCTCATTGCAATTAGTGTGTCCTTGCTTCCTTCACTTGAGGTGCTTGCATAGTTGCTTTGGTTCCTTTGATTGCCTCCATTTGGTCTTCCATTCTTCAGCCAATAATCACTATCATAGTTTCGTACTTTACCACAATGATAGCATGTTATACCTTTATGAGAATTGTAGGAGCTTCGGCCTCTTCCTCTACTTCTACCTCGACCTCTTCCTTGTGTGTCGGCATTTGATGCATCCTTGTTGTCTTCCGAATTGTTTTGATTGTAGTTGGAGTGGTTGTGCCTCTTCCTTTTCCTCTTGAGCCTCCTCTTGGGTTTCTTCCTTTACCTCGACCTGCATATAATATTTGGTTGTGGCTGTCCTTTCCTTTGGGACCACCGAAGCTAAGCTCTTTTGTGACAAGATGAGGGATTAGTTGTTCAAAACCTGGATATACATCTTTCAAGTTAATGGAAGTTATGAAAGGCTTCCATCTTTCATCTTCTCTCAAGCCATTGAGAGTATAACACACAAGATCTTCTTCTTCAACTGTTGTGCCAATAGAAGCTAAAGCATCGCTTAGCTCCTTAATCTTCAAAGTATATTCAGCTATGGATTGACTCGAACTTTTCTTGATTGTGTTCAACTCATTCTTGAGTTGAAGTTTCCTAGCTTTGGTATTTGTTGAATACATTCTTTCAAGAGCTTCCCAAGCATCCTTAGCTTTCTCAAGATGTTGAATATGACCTACCATGGCATTAGTAATGACTTGCGAAATGAGGAACATGAATCTCCTATTCCTCGCTTCCCATTCTTTTGCTTGCCTCCTCTGGACTTCGGTGGCCATAGCTTGATTGATTTGAGGTTGAGCATCACGCTCAAAATACCCCATAAGACTTTGCCCATTAGGTAGTTCGTCATTCTAAACTTCCACACAGGATAGTTATCCTTGTCCAACTTCTCTACTTATTGACCCAAGTCAGCCATTGAAGAGTATCAAAGACTTTGAGAGTTACCTCGAATCGTTATAGTCCTTTGCTCTTGCATTTGTGAAGCTCGTTCTTGTTTTGTAGCTCCTCTTTTGCTTTGCTTCACCTCCAGCTCTGTTGATGAAGCTTCAACACCAAGTTTGCTCTGATACCAACTGTGGAGAATGAATTCTCCTATGCGCAATGAAAGTGTGTAGTGAACCTTTGTATGTCCAACACTTGGACAAACATCTGCACCTTAGATAGCTTGCTGCTCTCAACACAAAAATTAAATGGACTTGATACTTTACTCAATTAAAGTAGACAATGAGGTATTTCTAACAAGCTATAAATGGCTTAATTTGGACAAATTTTGATTAGAAACCGCAATTGTCAAAGATGAACTATCAGTCCACATAGGTATGCTAAAGAATTGAGCTTCACTCTTGGGCAGATAGCTCTCTCAATATATATTCTTTGAGAAAGATATTTGGTATAAGGCAAGTAGACACAAATAGCTTTCCAATAAGCTAAAAAAAAAGTAATTTGGATGAGTTTTGATAAGGAAGCTCAACTCATTAAGATAGACCACCTGCACACATAAGTACACTGTAAAACTGGACTTTACTCTCTGATAGATATCTCAGAGAGTATGAATGATCTGAATAAAAAATTTGAGACAAATAAAGTAAATGCCAAGGGATTTCCAACAAGAAAAAACTCACACAATTTGATTATGTTTTGGTCAGGAAACTGAACCGACCAAAATAGACTACCTATCTACAGAGGTACACTAAAACACTAGATTTCACTCTTTCACTCATATCTCACAAATTACATAAGATTTCAAAAAGATATTTGATATGCAAAAAGAACACAACATAAGCTTTTTAATGAATGTTTAAACGCACAAAATGGTTACGTATGCACTGAGATATGAGCTCTGCAACAGAGCTCTGTACAAACTGACGTGCGGCTGGAAAGAGTCTAAGGGAAAACCAAAATGACAAAATGGCTAGATCTGACTACTGGGAGCTCTTGCCTCTTTCTCTCATTGTTTTGAATGTGCTCCCACTTCAATTTTATAACCAATGAGCATGTGAAGAAGTTTGTGCCTCCTTAACTCACCACTTTCTCCACTACATGCTACTAACTACAAGGCAAGATATTGTATCTCTTACTCATCATGAATTTTGACTAGACTTTTTCTTTTAATATTTTTTCCTTTTTTCCTCCACTTTTTTCTTTATCTTTATAGTTGGTAAATTAATCCAAGCATGGCTCATATGGAAATGAGCTTGTACATTTATCTTCAACACCATACACTTCTCCTTCGTAATCTTCCATAGAGCCTTGCCTCTTATCATATTTCTGCATAGACAAACAACCATTAGCTTGCTTCTATTTAATGATGGGGTCAAATTTAGAATCTTACTAAGATTGAGCCAAATTTGATGGCTTTTTGGGTGGGAGAGGAAGAGTTTACCTCTATCTTCTCTCCCATTTGTGCATCTTTTACACCACGAGGGCACACCACAAATATTTTTAGCTTTGACATTGGATTTTGCACATCATAACCGCTTTTTTTTTTGTTCTCTATTAAGGCACAAAAACTGTGCAAACTTTCATTCTCACTAGATTCAAGACCAATTAACACATCACTTTTTATTCAGAATCTTGTGGAAGTCCAAGTTTCGCTTGATTCTGAGAGGCACTACAACATATCGAGGGTATACCGAGGCTGCTACCGAGGCAAATGAACGGGCATGATTTCTTCGGGATGTCGGTGTTAGAGTCCGTATCCGTGTCGAAAAGAAAGCGTCGGTACGGGCACCGGTATCAGGGTCGGTATAGGTGCCGATATACATGTCGGTATTACCGACACTTATACCGATGTCCATACCAACGCCCGCACAGGTGTACCGGTGCTTATATCGACGTCCATGCTGGAGCTACCGATGCATATATTGACGACCCTATCTACACAAATTTTTTTGGGCAGAATGTGTTGTCTTTTGCTATAGCATGATGTTGTTTAGCAAAAGACAATACTTTCTGCGCAACTGAGTATATGTGTCATGTACTCTAATGGCAACTAAAACATAAACTTATATGAGCAAAAATGGACAATAAATCATGTACAGAAAGTTGTATATTCCATAAATGAAAAATGTACAAAAGTGTGGCAAAGCACTTCTATATAGGAATCAAATACAAAATGTGACAAAGCACTTCCATATAGGAATCGAATACAACATTATGGTACATAATTGCCACATAGGAGTGTAATACAAAATTGTGGCAATGTGAGAAAACACTTCCATATAGGAATCGAATACAAAATTATGTTACATCATTGTCGTATGCGAGTGTGATACAAAATTGTGGCATTGATAAAAATATTTAGACCTAAAATCATGCAACAAAACATATGTATAAAATAAGACCAATTAATATGACATTTATAGACAACAACTAAAAACATGAAACCAAGATATAACTTTACCTAATCAAGAATATTCTCCCATGAGATGATTGCACCGCATCCCTCTAAGTCTTGTAACAGTGCAGTCAGTCCATGTGGATATCCATATGATTCTTCAGTTCGCGAAAAAGGATGACCCACTGCCAACTCCTTTATAAAATATGCAAAATGTTAGATGAGCATGCATAGTGTGCTTATCACAAACAACTTCAATAATTAACATGATACTTACAAATTGGTAGCGCATACTATCCTATCTGCCACTACATAAATGTGATGTTCCAACCGTATCTAAACGTGTAGCCGCCGCATCTCTATGTTGACGATATCGATCAGGAGTATGTTGCTGCTCATCCTGAATCCATTCCCATTCTTCAACATCTAGCCATAGAGGCTTCGGTAAGCCTGCTCTAAAAGCATCACGAGCTTCCGATCATCGATGAGACATCACTTCACGTGCCGTATGTTAAATCCATTCAGAACTCACAATACGATTCCTAGGTGCTGGCCGATACTCTTCATATATGCATTGTGTGATATGATTTTTAGAGTCCCTATCCGTTTCAGTCCATTTTAGCATTACTGAATGATTGAATTCAATGGAGCAGAGCTGTCGAATGCACTGACACATTGACTTTCCCACCGCATCCATAACTAGAGCTCCATTACAGATATGATATATGTTGGAGTCATCATGATCATGCGCACCCCAAGGTGTACGTGGAGATCCCATCTAATGCAATGTGAAGATCTCATCTCATCCAACGTATATATATGCATGCTTGTATACATATGCATTCATGTATATGCATATGCATTCATGTATATGCATATGCATTCTTGAATACATATGCATATATCCATATGCATGCTTGTATGCATATGCATGCTTGTATGCATATGCATGCTTGTATGCATATGCATTCATGTATATGCATATACAATCATGTATATGCATATGCATTCATGTATGCATATGCATTCATTTATGTAGGCTTGTATGTATGCATATGCATACATGTATGCATATGCATACATCTATGGATATGTATACATGTATGCATATGCATGCTTGTATGCATATGCATTCATGTATGCATATGCATGCATGTATGCATATGCGCACTTGTATCTATGCATGTATGTATGCATATGCAATGTATGCATATGCATGTGTGTATGCATATGCATATGCATTCATGTATATGCATATGCATTCATGTATGCATATGCATTCATGTATGCATATGCATTCATGTATGCATATGCATTCATGTATGCATGCTTGCATGTATGCATATGCATACATGTATGCATATGCATGCTTGTATGCATATCCATTCATGTATGCATATGCATGCATGTATGCATATGCATGCATGTATGCATATGCATGCATGTATGCATATGCATGCATGTATGCATATGCATGCATGTATGCATATGCATGCATGTATGCATATGCATGCATGTATGCATATGCATGCATGTATGCATATGCATGATTGTATGCATGCATATGCATTGTATGCATATGCATTCATGTATACATATGCATGTGTGTATGCATATGAATGCTTGTATGCATATGCATTCATGTATGCATATGCATGCATGTATGCATATGCATGCATATATGCATATGCATGCATGTATGCATATGCATGCATGTATGCATATGCATGCTTGTATGTATGCATGTATGTATGCATATGCATTCATGTATACATATGCATGTGTGTGCATATGCATTGTATGTGTGTGCATATGCATTGTATGTATATGCATATTCATGTATGCATATCCATTCCTATATACATTCATGTATATGCACATGCATTCATGTATGCATATGCATATACATGAATGCATATGCTTGCATGTATGCATATGCATGCATTGTATGTATGCTTGCTTGTGTGTATGCTTCTATGTATGCATGTATGTATGCATATGCATGAATGTATGTATATGCATGCTTGTATGTATCAATATGCATACATGTATGCATATGCATGCTTGTATGCATATGCATGCTTGTATGCATATGCATGCTTGTATGCATATGCATTCATGTATGCATATCGATGCCTGTATGTATGCATGTATGTATGCATATGCATTGTATGCATATGCATTCATGTGTGCATATGCATTCATGTGTGCATATGCATTCTTACATGCATATGGATGCATGTATGCATGCATTCATGTATGCATTTATGTATATGCATATGCATTGATGTATATGCATATGCATTGATGTATATGCATATGCATTCATGTATATGCATATGCATTCATGTATATGCATATCCATTCATGTATATGCATATGCATTCATGTATATGCACATGCATTCATGTATGCATATGCATGCTTGTATGCATATGCATTTATGTATGCATATGCATGCATGTATGCATATGCATGCTTGTATGTATGCATATGCATTCATGTATACATATGCATGTGTGTATACATATGCATTTTATTTATATTCATATTCATGTATGGAATCTCATTCTTATATGCATTCATGTATATGCATATGCATATACATAAATGCATATGCATGCATGTATGCATATGCATGCCTGTATGCATATGCATGCATTGTATGTATGCTTGCTTGTATGCATGCTTGTATATATGCATGTATGTATACATATGCATTGTATGCATGCTTGTATGTATGCATATGCATGCTTGTATGTATGCATATGCATGCTTGTATGCATATGCATGCTTGTATGCATATGCATGCTTGTATGCATATGCATTCATGTATGCATTTGCTTGCATGTATGCATATGCATGCTTGTATGTATGCATATGCATTCATGTATGCATATGCATTCTTATATGCATATGCATGCATTTTTGCATGCATGCATTCATGTATGCATGCATGTATGCATTCATGTATATCCATATGCATTCATATATATAAATATGCATTCATGTATACATATGGATGCATGTATGCATTCATGTATATGCATATGCATTCATGTATATGCATATGCATTGATGTATGCAGATGCATTCATGTATATGCATATGCATTCATGTATATGCATATGCATTCATGTATATGCATATGCATTCATGTATGCATGCTTGCATGTATGCATATGCATACATGTATGCATATGCATGCTTGTATGCATATGCATTCATGTATGCATATGTATTCATGTATGCATATGCATGCATGTATGCATATGCATGCATGTATGCATATGCATGCTTATATGTATGCATGTATGTATGCATATGCATGCATGTATGCATATGCACGCATTAATGCATATGCACGCATTAATGCATATGCATGCATGTATGCATATGCATGCTTGTATGTATGCATGTATGTATGCATGCTTGTATGTATGCATGCATGTATGTATATGCATGCTTGTATGTATGCATATGCATGCTTGTATGCATATGCATACATACAAGCATATACATGCATGTATGCATATGCATGCTTGTATGTATGCATGTATGTATGCATATGCATTCATGGATGCATATGCAATCTTATTTGTATATGCATGCATGTATGCATGCATTCATGTATGCATGTGTTCATGTATGCATGCATGTATGGATTCATGTATGCATGCATGCATGCATTCGTGTATATGCATATGCATTCATGTATATGCATATCCATTCATGTATGCATGCTTGTATGTATGCATATGCATGCTTGTATGTATGCATATGCATGCATGTATGCATATGCATGCATGTATGCATATGCATGCATGTATGCATATGCATGCATGTATGCATATGCATGCATGTATGCATATGCATGCATGTATGCATATGCATTCATGTATGCATATGCATTCATGTATGCATATGCATGTATGTAGCTCCATTTTATGCAAGCCATTTTTGTAGCTCCATTTTATGCAAGCCAAGGAGTCCTGGAACTTTAGGAGCATTAGAAGTATCATCCTACCAATTTTCATAATTTATAGACTAAGCCGGACAACTAGGTCTGGACAAGGCCAAAAATAGTCAAAAAACTATAAAAAGAGCTAGAGAGCTCATTTTTGACGTTAGCTTGTTAGAGAATAGAGCTTTTGTAAGAGAACTCTTTTGCAATCGAAGCTTTCCATTGTTCCTCTCTTTGATCTTACTTTGTGCGCGTGTGTGTGTATGTGTGTGCATGTTTGTGTGCTTTCACTCACGCACTTGTGCCTTCACTTGCTCGTGGTCTTCATACCAGTCCTCACGTCTCCGCGGATTGACAAGTAAAGGAGGAGAGAGCTACACCAATTTTGGCACTGTTGTCGGGGATAGAGCTTCAAGGATGAGCGTTGTGATGGTAAGATCGTAGATTTGCGACGTTGGAAGGTAAAAAAACTCTCATTTCAGTTCATTTTCTGCTTTTTCCTATTCATCTTTATCATCATCATCATCTCCACCTTCTTCCATCTTCTTCTTCATAGAAATTTGTTGTTTTTAAGTGCATTTTCACCATTTCCATACCATTTTTCATGCATTATTGTGTGAGGGAGTTGGGAGGTGCAAGGGAGAGCAAGCGCTATGTTTTTTCTTGATTTTTTGCACATACGTAGCTCGCCATTGCTCGGCGCTCAAAAATTCGAAGTTCCGGCCAAAAAACACGATTTTGTGATGAAAATCGCGATTCTGTGAAACTTCAAAATTTTTTGAAAAATCACGATTTTCTGTTTCCCGCTTAAAAGCTTGCTGAAAGAATCACGATTCTATGGTCATTCTCAGCATTGCAATTTTGTGGTTGTGCTCAAAATCGTGATTCTCACAAATCACGATTCTGTGAAAACACGATTTTTTGCTCAAAATCGTGATTTTCAAAAAACACGATTCTCTGCTCAAAATCACGATTTTCAAAACACGATTTTGTGAAAACACGATTCTCAATGTACAAAATTGCAATTCTATGATTTCATAAAATTGCGATTCTCTTGAAGTTCAGAAAATCGCAATTTTTTCCAAAAGGTCCTCTTTGCCTGTGTTGACCCCCAAGAGCCTGATTTGACAAAACTTTTTCATCCAAAGTCCATTTTTTGAGCTCTATAGCTCGTTGGATATTTTGAAGTTGACCCTCAGGTGGGACCAAGAACCCAAGGGGACTCCAAAGGATTTCTGAACCATACCAAGGGGAAATTTTGGTCTCTTAGCCAAAGCTTATGAACCTGAGATCTGGTAGACACCTAGGAAAGGATAGACAAACCATTAGATCTTCTCAGTCCAGTGTCAATCACACACCAAATTCTTGGGCACAACAACTAAGTGGTTGTCCTTACGTACTAAACTCTGACACAAGTGACTCAGAAATGTCTTTTAGCATGGGAAAATCTACAGGTGGCCCAGGAACTGCCCATCTACAAACACCAGAAGGACCCTATAAGACACAATTGGAATATATTTAGACCAACCGATTAGGTGCTCGCATCTATGAGGATGGCCTGAGGCGATCAGTGGTCCAACTCAAAAATCCAGATCAACCCTTTGGACTGGAACACCCGGTGGTCAAGTTCAAAGAGGGTTCATACATTGATAAGGAAGGAACCATGTTTGTGGTCACCAACCTACCAGATAGGACCGATGAGTTTGGAAATGTCATTCATGAGAATGAGATAGGAGACCTAGAACAAGGAAATGTAGGACAAGGACCCCAGACTCCTAGAGGTAAGTCAGTTCTGACCAGAGTGATCACACCAGATTGGATCCCTCAAGACAACAAAAGCATAGAACTCTTCTTGAATAGAGAAACAGAGGAAGCCTTTTGGAGATTCAATCCAGATCAACCTAGCCAACTGGGCATAGTCATCATCTATGAATTCAAAGATCCTGAGATACCAGGCAAAGTTGTCTACCTGGATAACACATCAGAGAAGATATTCTTGGTAACAGAACATGATAGACATGCATATACTTGGAAGAGTGAATTGATTTTCCCTCCACCAAGATCCAATGTTTCCCATGGCCTCCAAGGAGTAGGATCATCCCATGCTCATGAAGCCCAAAGATAAAGAACTAGAGAGAGACCTGAGGTAAGTTTTGCACACACCGTGGGCAGGAATAGGTCAGGATTTGAAAATGAAAGACCTGAAAGAAAGAGACATCAAGCACATAGGCAACAAAGAGATGAATAGGATTTTCCATTGCCTAGACCCCGAGAGCACCCAAGAACCCTTAGACCCACTCAAGTGATCAAGGGAATGAAGAATTATTTTGACGGGTCAGGAGATCCTTATGATCATGTGGCCGAGTTCAAACAAGTGTTAAGAGCTGAACAGGTTGAGGATTTGTTCACCCAGTACGAGGCATTTGGTTTGACTCTTAAGGGCAGTGCCTTAGCTTGGTTTCAACCACTAAGTAGTCGCAACTATCGCGATATAGATCAACTGCTAGACGAATTCATTGTAGAATTTTCCAAGAGTGGTATCAGGCATAACACTTCATCTTTGATCCACAGCTTCAAGCAGACACCCCAAGAAATAGTGCGACTAGCAGGTAGAAGGTTTAGACTGTACCTAGAAAGATGCCCTACTCCAAAGCTACCCACACCAGCCAAACAAGTGGCTTTGTTCTTAGATGGCTTACTGAGCACAAAGTTAAGATCATATGTATACTTGAAAGAGCCTAGATCCATAGAAGAGTGCGTGCGGACATGCATTGACATAGAAGATAACTTGGGTGAGGAGTTAGGATTATCCAAACTCTATAAGGATTCAGATAGTTCTACATTAGGGCGAAAAACGGCCCAAAAAGGGCCGTGTAAGGATTTCAATTAGTTGTGCTTAATCGGGATTAAACTTGTCAAATCCTTTGAGAAATTCCGTGTAAGTTCATTTAAAACGTATCTTATGCAAATTTTGAAGAGAGAGAAACTCGTATCATATAATCATGAAAAGTTTGTGTGATATCTTACGCCTCGAAGTTTGTGTGATATCTTACGCCTCAAAAGTTGAATTTTCCTCTTCTTCACGGACCTATATAATGTGTGCTGATGACGTTTTGCGCTTTTTTTCTCTACTTTTCATAGCAAGTCTGTTTCTCCCTTTCACGTCATTTTAGACACTTGCTGGTCATTTTTCATAGCAGACCATGGAGAACGTTAACCCAAATACTCTCCCTGAGCTTTCAAACAATCGAAATCATTGTAAAAAGTTCCATATCAACATTGCAGTTAGTCAGGAGTATGCGACGACAAGAAACGTATTTCGAAGGGCTCTTCATCCTCTTGAAGTGGATGGATTGCGAAAGGAAGGCAAGAAACATATCGACATATGGACAGATGGATCTGTTTATCCAATTGATCCACAAACTGGAAGGTACCCCCCTTTTCATAATCTTCATGATCTGATTAGATTTGTCGGAGATGGTGAGGATGGTTTACGAGGCTATTGTTCAAGGCTCTGGGATATTTCAAGGAATTATGTACAATACATAAACTATTTACAAAACACACTACACCAGAAGAATTTACATATGAGAGAGCTAGAAAACAAATTATCCACTTTATCTTCTCAGTTAGAGTCTTTTAAAAAAATGAAAGAAACTCCTATAGGTTTGAGAATGCGGTCAAAACGAGTAAAACCTTTTTTAGATTTGACTGAAAAATCTGGCCAGAAAAAGAAAAGAATGAAAATTGTTAGAGATCATGTGACAAATGTGTTAGGTTTCAATATGTCGAGCAATTTTGAGCGCATACATTTCTGTAATGAAATTTTGAGTCAAAATGATGTTTTAAGACTATTGAAACTAAATGAAAATACATGCTTGAAACGCTTTGTTTTTCAAAAACTCATGACAGAAATGAATCTTTTACTAGAACCATCTCAAATTCAAAATATTTGTGATAGTGTCGGAGTGAGTAGGAAAGGTTATAGAGCAATTTCAAAAGTTTGGTGTGAATTTTTAAAATTTAACAAAGTTAGAAGTTTTGGATTGCCTAGACCCCATCATGTAGGAAAGTTTCGGCTCTGCTTGAATAAGAAGATCACATCAGTATTTGGTGAATATAAACATATTCACGGTAACATGCCTTACGAAGTAGGAAAACAAAAGTTACATTTCACTTACAATGCATTTAACAACATATGGATAGATGTTATAAAACTTCAAACATACATGGTTCAGTTCTATAATATAAAAGAGCATGAATGTTCTGGTCTATTGAAATTTGTACTCAAACTTGATGAAGCTGAGCTTAAAAAACATCAAAAGATGGAGAGAATAAGCATTGCACTGATGAACAAAGCTTTGGACTATAGCCTTGGGAAATTGGATACTCCATCTCTCAAAGTACAATCAGAAATGGAGTTATGGTGGGTTGGCTATGCTCAAGTTCCATCTGAGAGCCATAAAACACTTAAATGGTTATTCTCACAGACAAACATTCCAAATGTTATCCAAGGGCATCATGCAGGAGAATTGTTGAATGTCAAAGACTATGGAAACTTTCAAGTTGAGTGGCATTTGAGTGGAGACCTAAAGACACTCAAATGCATGTTTGGTATAAGTGGGGGAGCAAATTCTAAATACCCTTGCTTGTACTGCATGCAAAGCCCAGGCACAAATGGATGGATTACTAGAGCTGAGGGTGAAGAGGCTCCTTCTAGACAAAATGTTATTCTTCGTAACTACTCATCTTCTTCAATGATTTGGGATCCCATACTTCCAATAGCACTGACAAATGTACACATATGTACACTACATGCAGAGTTAAGAATCATTGACAAGTTGGTCCGTCTTCACTTGGATTATGCATATTCTATCAAGCCTACAACTCTTGCAGATGAATGCATAAAAAAATGTGAATGTCTTCTTTCAGAAATGGGGTTTCATGGTGGTGATGTTCATCTAAGAAAAGATCCAAAGCTTTCACAAAATACAGGTGATGTTTTACAGGATGTCTCAATGGGAGGTGCAAAAGCAAGGAGATTCTTCAGCAACCATGATGGCAAACAACTTAATGCCATGTGGAATTCATGGAAAACATTTTGTGAGGTCACGACTAATGTTAAAAGCAAACCAGAAATAGCAAAAAAGAGAATGGAGGTGTGGGTCAAACTAGATAATCTTTTAAAGATCATGAGGCAGCAGGTAACATCAAAAAGTTATGTGACAGATTTCAGAAAGGCGACCAGAGAGCTTATAGAAACCATCATAGAGGCATGGGGTGCCAAAGACATAACATACTACTTGGTGAGCTCCAAAGATATTTTATTCAATTTATTTATTTTTAATTGAAATAAAGATCTAATGAAATTCTTCTGCTTTCCAGCATATTCTTCTTGTGCATGGTGCATTCTTTGCAGAAAAAGAACCACTTGCCATGTGGAACACCCAAGGCATGGAAAAATCTCATTATCAAGCAAGGACAAGCTTCTTTAGGTGTACAAGAAAAGGAGGAGGAGTAACAAAGAGCAATGCCTTCAGAGAGCTTTTTGATTGGTTCTTTAGAAGACAATTACAAAGGACCTCATGCCAAATATAATCAGAAGGATATGGCTATCACCAGACAAATCATGTAGCAATATCACAAACTGAAAAAGACCACATTTCAAACAGAGCTTTAATATTTGCAATGTCTTTTATTTCTTTGAGAAATAAAAGATGTCATGTATGTACATTTCATGATGTATTATGCTTTGAAAAGAAATATGTCTACTACCATCAGATGACTTTGACCAGAGAATCAATAACAATTACACCAAAAAAATTTGCAATGTCTTATATCACATTGGGCAATTTCTGTATATGTACATTTGTTGAGATATAGAATTTGAAAAAATCAAGTCATTCCTTGAGCCTTTTGAAAGAGCTTGGCTCTGGCAAATCACCTCTATATCTCAGGAACTCTTTTCTCCTGTATCCAGCAATGCTTTTTAAATCTGACACCCCTGCAGCCATTGCATAGCTTGAATAACAAAGAAAGTACCCTGCCCTTGAAGCATTGAGTCCAGGGGCATATCCAAAAATTCTGAATGCAGTTGCTTTTTCAAGCAGTAAAACTCTGAAAGCATTAAAGGGTATTGGAGTAAAACCCATGTATTTTGATAGAGTCCTTAAGCAGAACAATGCAAAGTCTGGCTCCTCACTATAGTGCTTGTGAATAACACAAAAAGTGTCTGGGTTCAACTTTGGAAGATAGTGGATAATAGAATGAATATCCACCTTTGCTTTTCCTTTCTCTTCTAAGGCTTTTCTTGTTCCCTTGCCCCTACCAAGGTAATTGTCTTCATCCAATAAAGTTAACTGTGATAAAAATGAAAAACATGGTTAGATGAAGTGCAAGCACACTTAAGGAAACATGTGAAGTAACTTGAAACTATTAGAAAGAAAAGCAAGAGACACGACTGATGCAAGCGATAAGGGTCTTCAGAGAAATTCAGATTGTCGTTATCGCTTGCATCGGTCATCATCAATATCTATTTGCAAACTGCCTAGAAACATCTAATGTTTGATAAATGAGGGGAATTCCCACAAGCAAGACATGTATTATCATTGCTGCATGCAACTCCTAGACACGACCGATACAAGCGATAAGGCCCAGCGGAAAATATCCGATGGGACTAATCGCTTGCATCGGTCGTGATCCATTTCTGACACTTCGAATGGAGAACTTGGACAAATCTGATCCAAGAAAGAGATTTTGCATTGGTCCCATCTCATATCCTTAACCTAAAGATCTTGAGAACATAGTTAACTGTATACCTTGACGTTATCTTCCTCAAGTCCAAACACGACCGATGCAAGCGATGAGGCCCAACGGAAAATATCCGATGGGCCTTATCGCTTGCATCGGTCATGATCCATTTCTGACACTTCGAATGGAGAACTTGGACAAATCTGATACAAGAAAGAGATTTTGCATTGATCCCATCTCATATCCTTAACCTAAAGTTCTTGAGAACATAGTTAACTATATACCTTGACGTCATCTTCCTCAAGTCTAAACACAACCGATGCAAGCGATGAGGCCCACCGGAGAATATCCGATGGGCTTAATCGCTTGCATCGGTCGTGATCCATTTCTGACACTTCGAATGGAGAACTTGGACAAATCTGATACAAGAAAGAGATTTTGCATTGGTCCCATCTCATATCCTTAACCTTAAGTTCTTGAGAATATAGTTAACTGCATACCTTGACGCCATCTTCCTAAAGTCCAAACACGACCGATGCAAGCGATGAGGCCTGACGGAAAATATCTGATGGGCCTTGTCGCTTGCATCGGTCGTGATCGACTTCTGACACTTCTAATGGAGAACTTGGACAAACTGACACAAGATAGAGATTTTGCATCAAGCCCATCTCATCTCCTTTGCCTTTAAATCATGAGAATATATTGTACTACATACTTGACCTCATCTTCCTCTTCAAGTCCGAACACGACCGATGCAAGCGATAAGGCCCAACGGAGATTATCCGTTAGGTTGTATCGCTTGCATCGGTCGTGGTCATTTTCTCACTTTAAAATAGAGATCTCGAACATATCAAACACCATACCTTGACCTCATCTTCCTCCTCAATGAGCTCTTTTGAATCAATACAAATTGTTCCTTTGTCCTCAGCGACATCCAAGAATGAATAGCCACGTCCAAACGAGTATATTCCAAGTTGCTTCTGATGCTCATCAAACTCTTCATCAGCAAGTTTTGGCTTCTCTGAGATAGCTTTCTCAAAGCATTTTGAAAGAGCTTGTGATGAATCTTTGAATTCTTCATTAGACAAATCCAAATCAAGACGCAAAAATTCCTCTCTTCTTTCTCCTTTCTTATTGATGAATCTCCTTGCAACTTCTTCTGCCTCAGCTATAGCTGCAAGACAGTAGTCCTCCCTTAGATTGAAAAGTTCCTGAATGTAAAATAGAGGTATGAACTCTTTCCCAGAGATAAAGTAAAAAGGTAGATTTGGGAGAAGTAGGGACTTCTCAGACACTTGAACTTCTTCAGTTGGCTCCCTTATTGCAGTCTCTGCTTTAAAAGTGGCCACATCAAAATCTTTGACCTGCTCTTCTTCTGCTTGGAGATTGATCTCCTCAACAATCTCCATGACACCTTTCATAGTTTTTGAGCTAGCCTCAAGTGCCAGCTCTAAGCAAGGCTCGTCTTCATCATGAACATTTTCCTCCCTTTCAACTGAGATATGATCAAGCCATATCAAGAAAGCAATGTTTAAAGGGAGCAAACAGCAGTCCTTTTCATGCTCTGGGCATAAATCAAGCTTCCCTGGCAAAGGGGATATCCTTCTGCATTTTCTTGTGATTTTAGCCCTATCTATTGGATCCTTCCCAAAGATGTGAGGATGGACATAGGTTTTCTGAGAAATAGAAAGGATCCTCCCATTGACCAACCCCAAGAAAATCTCCCACTCATCCTTAAGAAAACTTTTCGAGTTCTCTAAGAGTTTTTCAAAATCAATTTCGGGGTTGAATATGGTCATTGCATCAGGAAAATAATCTACACTTAAACCCTCTTGAACCATGAAATCAAGAAGTTTCTCTGATGGAGAGACACTAAGGATCTCATTCATTACTTCCATCTAAGCTGCACTTCTCTTGTATGTCTATTAGGAGAACACAACCGATGCAAGCGACTAGAGCGAGTCAACGTAGGTCAAACTGCGAAAATCGCTTGTATCGGTCATGTCGGCGACGAAAGAAAAATACACATGTAGGTGAGAAATTCTCTGAAGGTTGAAAGTTTGAATTTGTGAAGAAATAGGTATTTATAGGCGAGGAGGGAAGAAACGGTCGAATGAGGTGGACCAATCACAGAGTGCCACGTGGAATTCGCAACGGGTATCTGATGTGGACCAATCGGGGCATGCCATGTGGCACAACGGTCAACTCAGTTTTGGGACCTATTTAAGCTTCCCTATTCATTTGCTTCTTTTTTTTTTGTCAACACTTGCCAAGCGTGGAGGTTCCATTGCCTACAAGTTTTTTGGCTACTTCACAATTTCTATAGAGAGCACTCTCTCCGTAAGGTAATGTGGACACGACCGATGCAAGCGATTAGGGACATCCGAGATTTTTGGATAACCCTAATCGCTTGGATCGGTCGAAAGTTTGAAAGTTTGTGTTTGTGAAGGAAGTAGCTTTCTATAGGCGAGGAGGGAAGAAACGGTCGAATGAGGTGGACCAATCATAGAGTGCCACGTGGTAAAGTGTACGTTCCCCGATGCAACGGATAGATGACGTGGATCAATCAAATCATGCCACGTGGCAAAAGACGTTGGAATTCGCAATAGGTATCTGACGTGGACCAATTGGACCATGCCACGTGGCACAATGATGAACTCAGTTTTGGGACCTATTTAAGCTTCCCTATTCATTTCCTTCATTTTTTTCTGTCAACACTTGCCAAGCGTCGAGGTTCCATTGCCACCACATTTTTAGCCTACTTCATAATTTCTATAGAGAGCGCTCTCTACAAAAGGTAATGTGGACACGACCGATGCAAGCGATTAGGGACATCCGAGATTTTTGGATAACCCTAATCGCTTGGATCGGTCATGTTTTTTAATATCATCGAGTCCTTGATCATAGCTTGCAAATTTTGGTTTCCTTTGTTATGCTTGAGTATAACACATTGTGATCTTTATTTTAACTATTTATTGAAATATGATGATCAATACAGGGACGACCGATGCAAGCGATGAGGGACGTCCGGGCATTTACGGATAACTCTTATCGCTTGGATCGGTCGTGTCTCTTACAGTGGAACGAGTCATTGATTATAGTTTTCCAATTATCTTTTTCTAAGTGGTAATTGAGTATTTTGCATTGTAAGATATATTTTATTGATATTTCATGATAAATTTAAAGACGACCGATGCAAGCGATCAGGGACATACGAGCATTTCCGGATGACTGCTATCGCTTGCATCGGTCGTGCCTCTGATAGTGGAAAGAGTCATTCATTATAGTTTTCCAATTATCGTTTTCTTAGTGATAATTGAGTATTTTGAATTGTAAGATATATTTCATTGATATTTGATGATAAATTTGAAGACGACCGATGCAAGCGATCAGGGACATCCGGGCATTTTCGGATGACTGCTATCGCTTGCATCGGTCGTGCCTCTGATAGTGGAAAGAGTCATTGATTATAGTTTTCCAATTATCTTTATCTTAGTGATAATTGAATATTTTGCATTGCTAGATATTATTTATTGATATTTAATGAATAATTTAAAGACGACCGATGCAAGCGATCAGGGACATTCGGGCATTTCTGGATGGCTGTTATCGCTTGCATCGGTTGTGCCTCTGATAGTGGAAAGAGTCATTGATCATAGCTTTTTGAGAGTAAGTATTGACAGTGGAATATTCCACTTTTCCTAATTCCTTGCCTAAAGACTGATTTTTTGCAGAGTATGGCTAGAACCAAAAAGACAGCAAGGAAGTTGTACCCTGAGGGTCAGGACAAGAATGCCCAAGGGGAAAATGTCCAGGAGCAAAATTCCCAGAAGGTTCAAGCCAATGTGCCAGACAAGCCTTCAAAAAAAAGGGTCAACTACCATGTTAAGTCTTTGAGGGAAATTAGAAGAGCTCAAAAGTCTGTGGGATTGTTGATCCCAAGACTTCCATTTATGAGAGTTGTCAAGGAGATCTCAGCCAACCTCTGTTCTTTGATGAAGACCTCATCCTTTGTCAATGTGAGGTGGCAAACTCAAGCACTGCTATGCCTGCAAGAAGCTGCAGAGGACTTTGCCATTGATTTCATGAATGATGCCTACTTATGTGCTGCGCATTCTCATAGGGTAACACTAATGGCGAAGGATTATGTTATTGTTTCAAGAATAAGATATAAGTTTGATAAAGCTCTGGTTCCTATTGATCACCACGATAAAAAATTCTTCGATATTTTAAATATACCTCCAGCTCGAGCACCTAAATCAACAGTTGTCATTGAAGAGATCAACGCTCAAGTCACTCATGATCATGAGACTAGAACTGCAGCAAATAGCGAGGAGGAGAGGAAAAAGCAGGGATTATTTACAGAGGAAAGTGCCATCTTAACCCAGATTCAAAAGTTACAGAAAGCAAATAAAGAGCTCCTCAAGAAAGGAGATGGGCAGGTTATAGTTAATGTTGCAATGCCATGGCAAAGTGAATTGTTTCTTGACATTAGACCTGAAGATAACAAAATGTTGAGGGAGCTTCATCTTGAACTATCAGATAGTGTGGTCAACATTTCACTCAGGTATATCTAGAGGCCTTAAAATGCTTTTGTTTTGCATAATTTTCTAGTTCCTTAACTGCATTTTTATTTCTTGATTTGTAGGGTTCTTCTTCAACAATGTGAGGAAGCGGTTCAAAGAAAAGTATATATTTTAGATCCTCTGGTGACACAGTGTTTTTTGCATAAACATGGAGATGCCAAGTCCTTTCTACAGGGTTTTACAGAAGAAGTAGAATGTGTTATTTACCCATATATTGAAAAGTAAGTATTCATCTTCATTTTGGAAACATATTTGTTTCATTTAAGAAAGTATATTTACATGCAACTCATTGACAGGGGCCATTGGAGTTTGATTATTGTGGACTTCAATGCATATCAAGCTCTTTTCCTCAATTCTCTTCCATCACAGCATGGGAATTGCAAAGTGTAAGTTACTATATACATTTTGTTGTTCTCTATTTTAAAGCCATGCCATCCGTTTTGATTTTCACTTTACAATGCAGTGCTGCAAAGCTTCTCAAGATGCATATTGATCAGAATTTTCCAGGAATAGCTAAAATGAATGAACAAAAGCAATTTGGATACAGCCAAATTCATGTGCCATTGCAGAGAGACTCAACATCATGTGGCTGGAGAGTGATTGCAAATGCTGTAAGATTCTTGGAAAGAAGGTTCCACAGTCCTGAATTGAATTTATCAGACTACCCAGATGCATGGATCATCTTGATCAGAGAGAGAGCAATAAATAGTATCATGAAACATGCAATCTGCCCATATGATCCAGACTCACCTCCACCCCCTCCACCTGATAAAAAACAGTCTGAAGATAAAAAGAAAGGGTTTCCTCTTCACTCACCACTAAAGCATGGGAACAACATAAAGAGTCAAGCTGAAAGCTCCAAAAAGGGACAGAAGCAACAGAGAAAGCAAGGCTCTAAAAAGGATAGAAAGGGTTAAATCAATTTTTGAGTCTTAGATTGAAATCAGTTGTAAAGCCAACCAAGGTTGGAAGATTTATTTTTTAACAAATTGTATGTAGTTATGCCAATCTTCATCTAGAAGATGGTCACAGTTGTATTGAACCTCTTGAGAGTTTGACAAAAAATCATTGGATGGTCCAATTAAGTTTATTATTGTCACAATTATGAATGCATTGTGGGTTTTTTAGTTCATTCTTGTTGGAAAGTGTTTAAATTCGAGAAGTTACAGAAGGACATAAAGAATTAAGAGGACACGACCGATACAAGCGATACGGGGAATCGGAGAATCTTGGATTGCCCCTATCGCTTGCATCGGTCGTATCATCCATTTCATCGCTGTTGCTAGTTTTTATACTCGTGAGTCAAATCTTTACGCAAGGTCACTTCTTGAAGTCTCTTGCGGTAGTTTGCTAACACGACCGATGTAAGCGAAAAGGGCCATCCGACAATTTCAGATTGCACTAGTCGCTTGCATCGGTCGTCTTCACTTATCTCGTCTCCTCTGCTTTATGCCTTAAGACATGCTCTTCTAATATTGAAATACCAAACTTTGGATTGGAATTTGCACCAAGTTCTCCACTCTCTCTAATTTGTACCATGATAATTTCTCTCACGGTAGTTTGCTAACACGACCGATGTAAGCGATAAGGGCCATCCGACAATTTCAGATTGCACTAGTCGCTTGCATCGGTCGTCTTCACTTATCTCGTCTCCTCTGCTTTATGCCTTAAGACATGCTCTTCTAATATTGAAATACCAAACCTTCGATTGGAATTTGCACCAAGTTCTCCACTCTCTCTAATATTACTTGGTAGTTTGCATTTGTACCATGATAATTTCTCTCGCGGTAGCTTGCTAACACGACCGATGTAAGCGATAAGGGCCATCCGACAATTTCAGATTGCACTAGTCGCTTGCATCGGTCGTCTTCACTTATCTCGTCTCCTCTGCTTTATGCCTTAAGACATGCTCTTCTAATATTGAAATACCAAACCTTCGATTGGAATTTGCACCAAGTTCTCCACACTCTCTTATATTACTTGTTATGTGTACCATGATAATTTCTCTTGCATTACTTGAGGACAGAAAAGTTGGATAGAATCAAATTATTTAGCTGAGACTAGTGTGCACCTTTGATAGACTATAATTATTAAATTGAAATTACATATTCAATTCTAGATCTCTTCTTCATCTAGAATTAACTTATGCAAGTTCCTGTATAATTATTTCTTAGTCATCAATTCACTCCTGCAAAAAAAAATCAATGGAAATATGAAATTAAGGACCTAAAAAATATCTAAGACATTTAAAATTAATAATTTAACACATTGTTTGTAACCATCCTGCCAAGAAAATTCAATGGAAGTGTCAATAGAAGCTTCTATTAGATGAAGATACATTATGTAAGAATGTCAGGGTTAACTTGTTACAATCTTAAAGGTTGGAACTTAATCACCCTTGGTGGCAGGCAGCTTATGCAAGATAATGATTTCTCTAATCTAATGTTAATTATTGCATCATCAATTGAGAATCTACACTGAGATGATACCTCATCAAGGTATTCTAGAAGCTCCCTTACATTTCTGAGATTCCAATTTGCAGTGACAATTATTTTCCTTGATTGAAAATCTGGATGAATCAATACTTCTAACTCAAATTCTGGACAGCTCTCCTCTGAGTCCAAGGCTATCCAAAGTCCAAGCTTTTTTTTCCACCTTCTATAGTCATATCCTAGAACCAGAGATTGTCGACATATCTGATATGAGATTGAAAGAGAATTGGGACTAACTTTACATAAAATAATGTCACCTAGCTTTTGAACTTCTTTGCTATCCCATTCCCTACCTAAAACATCATCAATCTCTGAAATAGGGACTCTCCTATTCAACCACATTGTTTTTGTTTTCTGTAATAACATGTTTTTAAAGCATGCTACAAAGACATGAATAGGCAAAAACCATTGAATCTTTATCCTTCTCGAAATTCGGCCTGCTGACATTGCCTTCTGGATGTCAAATCTAATTTTGCAGAGAAAACTTGTAACTGTTGAATGATCAGGAGCATCCCAATCTAATGAAGAGATGCAAGGACTAGGTACGTGTACAAGAATTCCATAAGAACTCCTCCCTGACGGCACTTGATAATCTGCATAATGGACAAATAACTCTATGCTATTGAAAAATTGAACAGATTTCTCTGCATACATCAGTTCTGCATATTCCTTATGAAGAACTCTGAATGTTCCTGTTAAACATTCAACAGGTTGCCATTCCACAATATTGGAAGGAAAGATATCTGCAGTACAAAAACATATGTTTCATTATACAAAATCAACTGGAATGATAGAAGAGCATTGACAAACTTCACTTACAGTACGAAGGGAATTGCAGATGATTTTCTAGAACAAGATCCTTAGCGGTGTACACATGCTGTACTCGTGCAAACCAACCGCATCTCTTCAATTTGAAACTGAGAATACGTCCCTTCCAATGGTTTCTTGTGTTGTCTCTTTTGGCACGCTTGACTTTATGGGCACCTCTACAGCTAGGAAGCATAGTTACCCAGTCATTTACTTTCACGCAAAGAGGTTTCCACAAAGAATCCTCTCTTCTGTTGTAAACCTCACATGAAGTTACGCGATTGGAAGGACGACGAGAAGAAGAAGCCATTTGAACTTAGGAGAAGAAGAATGTTCAAAGCAAGAAACCGACGTTCACAAATTTTGGCAGTATTTATAGAAAAAAAGGCTTTGTACACGTGGAAACTTTTGATTTGATGTTAACCCTGTCGTTGAATGATCATGACATTTTGTGAACCCAAAAATATTTCGTATCTTCAAACATCAATTCCTTCTTGGAAATTCGAGAATATGCTTTGTGTAGTGTGCAAAAGTATCTTTTTTTGCATCAAACCGAAAAATTGTACACTGGATACGAGACTCCATCACTTTAGCGGCGCTTTGAAAGAAAATTGTATTAAAAAAAGAAATTCTCCATACGGTTAAAAGAGACAGCAATGTTATATTCTTGTACACGTGGAAAGACGCTATTTGTCAATTTCCTTAATCTCTCATTAGCAAACAGCCCCTTTTCGGCCGTTTTTCGCCCTAATGACTAGTCATACTTCAAAAATCTCCACGGAAATAGAGGAGATAGCTGAGCAAGTTGCCAAGAAGCTGGGAGTCCAAAATAAACAAACACACAGAGTCACTCCATTGAATCGGTGTTATACTTGCGGAGGCGACCACATGGCTAATGTATGCCCATTGCAGAACCAGAACATGAGAGAAAGGAATGCTCTATATTGCACTTTTGAGAGAAAATATACAAACCACACGGCTCAAGATTGTCCCTATAATAAGCAGGCTGTTAGACAGAATTATCAATAACCTTACCAACCAGATAGGTATCAAAACCAATACCAACATCCATATTATAGACCACAACAACAATATCAGGCACAATATAGGCCACAACCAGTCTTGGGAAACCAACCACCAGCTCCTGCCAACGTGATTCCAGTCAAATATGTTGTGGGAGAGGAAAATCCAAATAGAGCATTGGTGCCACTAACCCCATTGATACCAAATAATGACTCTCATGCTCATAGTTCAGACTACTCCCATGAAGGTAGTCCACATGCTTATTACACAGAGTCACCTGAACATAGTGACATTTACTCGTATCAATATGAGGCACCACCTATGGAGCAAAATTGGGAGCCAGAATACTCCAATGTCATGTACACAAATCCTAACCCTAGGCCCCAATTGAGACAAATGAGACCACAAGCCCCTAGAGGATCTTGTTTCAGATGTCAAGGTGACCATTTCATTCGTGATTGTCCCCAGCCACCATCTCTGAGTCAAGGACAGGCTATCACAATACACGCTTTATGTCCTGATTGTGGCAAAGACCATCTCCCTAGAGATTTTCCAAGAAACCCCTCCAGTGCACCCAAGATTACACCCATTAATGTGGTAGGCTTAGTGGCAGATTCAAGTTCAAGTAGTAGCAATGTGGCTCCTATACAAGGTGTCACTAGAGCACAAGCCTTAAAACACGATAAACCAGCACAACAATCAGAGTCGAGTGAATCAGGAGAGCCTAGTAAGAGGAAAACAAGAACATGGAAGGTTACGAGAGAGAAGGCCAATCGCAAGTGGAATAAAAATTTATCGAAACTAGAAGGAAGCTTAAAAGAAGCGAAAACAAAAATAAAAGACATTGCATCTCAAAGCCCCTCGTATGCCGAAACTCCGTCCACTCCACCTCATCCCACCCCACCACCCATTGTAAATAGACCACAACCAGGGTATGTTCTTGAAGATCCAATGCCAGAAGGCTTGGACATGATGTTCAAGGCCTACCAGGCTCGACTTCAAGAAGGGCCTACAGCTGCAAACCTAGACAACCCTAGAGCAGATTTAGAGATTGAACGGATGAAAATGTGCATGAAAATGTTAGAACAAGCTCAAGCCATAATTGAGACTAGTCAAAAGTTCAATCAGACAAACTCTATCAAATTAGATTTGCATTTCCAGGGCTTACTAGAAAGATTAGAGCAGTTGGTAAACAAACCACAAGTTTCTTTACCTCCACAGGCTCAACCAGTTATTGAAAGGGGAAGCTCACCACCAATGGGAGCATATGTTCCTAATTCCACAAATGTTGGAATACCTCCTTCAATTCAACAGTACTCTCAAGAGTTCTTGCGGGAAATACAAGAGGAGAAATGGGCCAAGGAGAAGGGTAATTCCCCTCCTATTTGTGAGATTGATGATCTTCATGATCAATTTCCCCAAGACATTCCATCTATTTACCGAGACGAAGCAGAACAACAATAAGACAAAGGATTAGATTTTGCATCTAATACCTTAGAAGAACTACCTCAATTTCCAGGCACGTGGGAATCTGAATCTCTCCAGATTAGAGCTTCCACAATACTAGTAAGAAATGAAGACTCAATGGTTTTAAGGAACACGGATGTCGTGAAGAACACTAAGGTTCAGTGTCATCTCACTGTAGAAGAGCTCCTCAAAGCAAAACTTGAGCTATGGAATCATGTGAAGGATCAGGTTCGAGAACTTGATTCCAACATGCCAAAAGCAGGCTCTAAGCAAAAGGTACCAGAGATACCTCTAGACAAAATAGGGGACATGTGTGAGGGTGAAGAAGGTAATACTTATCTTCCAATCACCTACCAAGGTTACACAACCAAAGCAATCATAGATTCAGGTGCTGGTGTTGCTATTGCGACCACCTCCTTGTGGAGGCAATGGTGCAAACCCACATTAAGACCAACTAGAATGAAGCTTCAAATGGCCGACGGTCATTTTGAAAGACCTCTAGGATTGCTCAAAGGGATAACTCTAACCACTTGTGTGGAGTTTGAACATACATTTGCTATATGTGACTTTGAGAAAAATAATGTCTATGAGATGATCCTAGGAAGACCCTTCCTACGATAATTGCAAATAGTACAGGATTCGGGAACCAACTCCTTGTACTTACAACACTTAGGGGTCACCACCAAGGTCAATTTGAAGGATTACTCCTTCAGAGATGTGCCACCCCTACAGTGGAATCCTATCCACAAAGAGAAAGAAGATTCCATCTCTGTGCATTCTAAAAGTTCACGTGATCCATCATGGCTGCACAAAGATACTCATTTGTGGATGTGCAAGGTCGCAGAGGAAGAGGAAAAATGCTTGAAAGCGAGAGAAGAAGGAACTTCACCAGGAGATAGACCAGTTAGAGACCGAGCCTACACATCGATGATCTTTCCAGATGAGGAATTTGAGCCTCATGGCTGGCCAGAAATCTTAGACACCATGGACATTCCAGTCAATGAAGAACAATGGACACCTCACTGTGATGAGGAGGGATATGATATCTAAGTGTTCATGTGTCAGCCCTTGCTAGAGGAATGTGACCCTAGTGATGTCATAGAAGAAGAAGAGAATGGCAATGATCTGGAGTCCATTGTGATGGATAGTTGCTTTTACTCAGAGAAGGACTATCTAGAAGATATAGGAGTGTTCACCCAGAAAGAAGAAGAACCTCTCAGAAGTATGAAAACGGTAAATTCAAAGGACAGGAGTAAGAGCAATAAAAAGAAAAAGAAAAGAAAAGCAGTGAAACCAGAAGAGGAGGAATCATTGTTTAAAGTACCAGAAAACTCCAAGAAATATGAAGTTGATGACCGCAAAATTTTGGTACGCATGCCTAAGAGAGAGGCGATCATAGGAGAATCATATGATAATAAAGAAAAGACCAAGAAAATTGTAGTGACCGTTGAAGAGAACACAGAGAGATGCACATACATAGGAGATCACCTAAGTGCAAGAGAAGAAATGGAGCTCGTAGCTCTATTAAGGGAATATAGGGATGTGTTTGCATGGCTTTATAGAGACTTGAAAGGGGTAGATCCAAGAATTTGTTCTCATACTATGCCCATGAGTGCTGATGCCAAGCCCACCAAACAGAAGCCCTACACATATAATGATACATATGCAGCCAAAATAAAAGAAGAAATTGATAGGCTGATTGAAGCTGGATTCATCTATGAGATTGAGCATATTGAATGGGTGTTCCCCATTATAGTGGTACCCAAGAAGAACGGGAAGTTGTGAGTGTGTATTATCCTTAAAAAATTTAATGCCGCTACGATCAGAGATAGTTATCCAATTCCAATCACAAGGAAGTTTATAGCTTCCTTGATGGATTTTCAGGTTACAATCAAGTGGCCATTACCCCAGAAGATTAACACAAAACAGCTTTTGCCACAGAATGGGGAATCTTTGCATTTCATGTTATGCCATTCGGGCTCACAAACGCACTTGCAACATTCCAACGGCTCATGTGTCATGTCTTCAAAGAGTTCTTGCGAAAGAGCTTAGAAGTATATGTGGATGATTTATGTGCTCATTCCCAAGAAAGAAGATTTCACATCCCTGAACTCAGACAAATCTTTAACAAGTGTAGAGAATATCGAGTGTGTCTAAACCTAGAAAAGTGTGTGTTCATGGTGCGTCAAGGTAAAATCTTAGGTCATATTGTTTCTAACAATGGAATCTCAACAGATGAAGATAAGGTAGGAGCCATAGCAGAGCTGCCACGGCCAAGGAATGTTAAAGAGGTACAAGCCTTTATGGGCCATTGTGGATATTACAGTAGGTTTATCCACATGTACGCGATCATAGCTAGACCCCTTTATGCCTTGTTGTCTAATTTTGAGTGGAACGACGAATGCGAGAATTCTTTCAATCAACTGAAGAAACGTTTGTGCATAGCACCAATACTGACCACTCCTCATTGGAATAAACCATTCCATGTCCATGTGGATGCATCCAATTATGCCATAGGATGTGTGCTAGCACAACCCACCGGTGAAGGAAATTTAGATTTACCCATAGCATATGCTAGCAGACAGCTTAACGCAGCGGAATGAAACTATACCACAACTGAGCGAGAGGGCTTAGGCATGGTATATGTTGTGAAGAAGTTTAGACACTATTTATTGGCCAACAAGTTCAAGTTTTTCAGTGATCAGCAAGTTTTGTTATATTTGGTCAATAAACCTTGCAATACTGGACACTTAGTAAGATGGTTCCTCTTACTAATGGAATATGACTTTGAAGTTGATGTCAGGAAAGGTAGAACCCACCTTCGTGCCGATCATCTTTTTCGCATCACTTCAGGAGAGTCACCGCAAGGAGTGTCTGAAGAATTACCGGATGCTTATCTGTTCAATTTAGAAGTTGTTCCTAAATGGGCAAATAAGTTGGTACCAGTCCTAACCTTCGGCCCTGCAAATAAGAATGTGAAAACATCACAAGAAGAAATTGTAAAATCACAAAAATATCACATATTGGCAGGAATCATGTACAAACAAGATACTGAGGGTGTATTAGCTTGTTGTGTCAAGGATGATGACCATAGTAGTTGGTTGCAGCAAGCTCATGAAGGATTGCTAGGAAATCACTATTCTAAACAACGAACATTGCAGAATCTGAAGCGTTTAGGAGTGTATTGGCCTAGCATGGACAAAGAAATACATGAGTGGATTAAGAATTGTCCAATGTGTAGAGAGAGACCCCCAGTGGAGCATGCGACCCTTTATCAAGTGTCATTAATTCCAGATTGGAGTGCTCCATTGGTAGAGTTTATGAGGTCGGGAAGATTACCCAAAGAAGTTAGTCTAGCAAGAAGACGAAGCATGGAGCAAGAGGCTCAAGGCTATGCCTTAGTAGGAGAGAACCTATACCGAAGAGGCAAAGATGGTTACTTAAGATTGTGCATTCATGAATCAGACTATTTAAAGGTCTTAGAGACTGCACACATCGGTGTTGCAGGTGGACACTTTGGTTCTGATCGAGTAATCAAGTCCATTCTATTCTCAGGAATTTGGTGGCCAACTCTTCATATGGATGCACATAACTATGTGAAGAAATGTGACAAATGCCAACGTGTGCAATATCCTATCAGAAAAGACAAGATGCCTTTGAGGCCCATGATGGGAGGATGTGCATCCTCAAAGTGGGGTATAGACTTTGTAGGTCCTATTAACCCCCCAGCTAGAAACTCCCATGCAGAGTACATCATTGTAGCCACAGATTACCTTACAAGATGGATAGAATTCAAAGCCACAACAAAGAATGATGCTCAAACGATGGCTAAGTTCTTATTTGAGAATGTGTTCACTAGATATGGACTACCAATAGAGTTAGTAAGCGATAGAGGCACCCACTTCTTAAATGAAGTCATTGAAAATCTTCTCCAAGAATTCTTGGTGATACATAAGAAGTCTGCCCACTATCATCCCCAAGCTAACGGACACGCCGAGAGCACAAATAAGATACTATGTAATTTCTTGACTAAATTGGTAAATAATAAACACTTTGGTTGGGACAAAAAGCTTCATCATGCTGTTTGGGCTTACCGAGCTGCCTACAAAATAGTACTCAATGCCACCCCATTTCAGATGGTCTTTGGACAGAATGCTGTGCTACCTTTAGATTTCCTAATACCAGCATTAAAAGTAGCACAAGACCATGAGTGGAATGGACATGAATTGTCCTCTAGGATCTTTGATCTAGAACGCTTAGGTGAGACAAGGCTACGCGCGGCGACAGGTATCTATGTTGCAAAGAAAAGGCAAAAGGCATACTTTGATGCACACATCAAGGATAAGGGACTGAAAGAGGGAGATCTAGTGTTGGTTTACACACTAAAGCAACATGATTGTAAGTTGGAAAAAAGAGGATATGGACCCATGATCAGTAATAGAATTTCCACTAGTGGTGCAGTTCAGTTGGCCATTCTAGAAGGAGATATCTTACCAAACTATATTAGTGGATGTAGAGTCAAGTTATACCAAGAACCTCTTATAGAGGATATGCTTACGAGACTCAACATGGCTAAGAAGCGAAAAGAAGAAGAGTTAAGAGTGAGAAAAGAAGCACAGGCAGAGGCCAGAGAGCGTATTAGGCGAAATAAGTTAAGCCGAGTAGGCCTAGATGTCAACTCAAAAGCCCCCAAATATCACATGGATATGTGCCAAAAATCAGGCATAGCGACTTCTCAAGTCATTGACGGAAGAACCTTTGTGACCATAGAGGTCGGACAAGGGAAGGGTGCAAGGACGGTGAAAGCATTGATTGACTCAGGTGCAGCAAGTAGTGCAGTTAGACTCTCCTACTGCCAAGACTTGCAGTTGAACATCAATCCCATAGAAGCTTATCTCATAGGATTGGAAGGTGTGGAAACCCCTTGTTTGGGCAAGGTGGAACTCCCCATCTACCTTCAAGTTGTTCCAATGAAAGTCAAAGCGCTAGTGTTTCAAGATGAGAACCTTACAGAACCACTTGTCTTAGGACAAGATTGGGTTTATGACAATGCATTCAACTTGAACCTAAGAAGTCAGCTTCTTCAAGTTTGGGTCCAGGGACAATGCTTTACATTAGAACTAGAAAATGGCATACTCACAAATCCAGATGTCACATCTTGCAGTTCTCCTAGGACTAATCTTAGCAAAAGAGATGTTGTATGCATCAAAAGATCTATGTCGCAGGAGAACTCAATCATGGAAGAATAGGCTGAAAGACAAGCGGACTCCTCCTCTGGTGCAAGGACTAATGCCACCACTACAACTCAAGCGACAAGGCAGGCAGAACAGAACAGGACCACTGCTATATCAAATAGAAAATGGGATTTCCAAAGGAAAGTAGTGTTGGGCATGAAGTAGATCTGGATACAAAAAGGAGAGTAGCCATCACCCTTGGCCCCACAAAGCCCATCCAGACAAGTCAACAAGGCCAGAAGACGAAGGAAGAAGATCGGACAAGCTCAACCACAAGATCTCCGACAAATTTGGGTGCCTAAGAAACTAGCTACAGCTCAACAAGGGCGATTACAGATGTGGGTACGTAAGAAGCCCTTACACCTACAACAACCTATGTTCTCCCACATGCGAAAGGTCTCAACAAAGAAGCCAAAAGGAGAAGAGGGTAAGAACCACGTATAGAGACCAAAAGGAGATCAAATCAGGTCTTCAACAATAGTAGAAAGACGCGCAAAAAGGATATGGGTTTGGAAGCCAAAAGTACAAGTAGCCTCCATCGAACCAAAGAGCCAACCACATTGGATACCATAGTTCAGAAAGTATCCAACAAGGACGATGCCTGAGGTAATCTCTATAGTGCCAAATGTTGTTCTAAAATGGATCCCTATCAAGAGGAAGGATCAGTGGTCATCTCAAGATCCAATGGATACCTCCAACAAAGATGACATCAACATCCGCAGGTGACATCAAGCCTCGACGAGCGACAACCATGTGCTCCTTGCACAACCCTGTCTTTTGCACCATTCAGGTCATGCATTTCCAAAGTATGCATTATATAGGACCACATTACATGGCCGTGCATAGACACAATTGAGAGTCCCATGTACTAGAGCACATTGACACATGTAAACCACTTTTTGATACTAAACTTTGCCTTCTTATTTTGTGACTTTCCTCAAAAAAAAAAAAGAAGAGGGAAAGAACTTGTTCCCAGGTTTCGCTCATGGAACATGAATGAGTCATGCTTAGTTGAAGCTTGAACCATCGATTCCTCGGCATTTATCAGTTTGGATAGAAGTGTGTCTCGGCTAGCAGATGATGTAATTGCTGCCTTATCTGGTAGATGTCAAGAACTTAGCATGAACATGGCATCCACATCTATGGTTTACCCTTACCATGGTGGGAGTGAAGATCTTGAAGGTCCACAACTTGAGTGATGCTTAACTACTACATGTATGAGAGCATCCAAGGAGATATTTGCAAGAGTTTGTTTGGTACCCCGAAAATCCTTGTCTGTATACTAGATGAGCAGACTCTTGCTTATGGTGAACTAAAGAGAATATGTGAAACTAAGCTTGGTGTAGTTACCCAATGTTGTTTGTCAAAGAATATAAAGAAATTCAATTCTCAGTATTTGGCAAACGTTGCTTTGAAAAGAAAAGACAGAACCAGACACTCAAAACATTTTTCGGTGGACCAAGAACATGGACATTCATTGACAATGTTCCATCACAAATGTCGGGTATACAACATGAAGAAATAGACATCAATCAACCCTTCACCACGGTAAGTATCTTTACTCTTGAAACATGAGAACCATGATAGATTAGGAAACCTCTTCGTCAGCATACCCTTGAGAACTTAGCTCAAGACCCGCAATTTTTGCACCATACTTCTTCCAATGCATTTTCCAAGTAAGCATGTGTAGGGCTACATTACAAGGCCGTGCACAAGGCACATACTTTTTTCAACCCATGCACATACACACTTACCCATCATTCACTATGGGTTATGAGTACTTGGCATGACTACTCTGAACATCATCTTTAGAAGCGCTAGAGGGCATCCTGGGGCAACATCAATACCTAGGAAGCAATTCGAAGCTAGCACTTGCTCCAACTCAATCTTGATACACATTCATGCGGGAATCCACGGAAGAAGCACATACCAAGGGACTAGGACTTGCAAAGGCATGCAGTGACAAATGAAGGACTAGACAACCAATACTGCCAAATTTGGAAGATAGACCGCTCTTGTTCATACAGAATGGATACTACCTCCCAAGCACTACATCGAACAACCACTACAACAAGGGTCTGTCAGGGATGCCAGATTCGAAAGGGGGCGAGTGTTGAAGCTGAAGGTCAAGGACAAAGCATAGGAACACATCTAAGAGGTGGACACACAAGAAGAAGGAGCAAGTTCGGAGCTCCAAGAAGTAAATGTCAACTTTTCAGAAGAATTCCCTACAAAAATAGTGATTTCCATCACTAAAACCATTGTAAATACCATTTTCTATTTTTTTTAGCTCCATCTTGTGCAAGCCAAGGTGTCCTTGAGCTTGAGGAGCATTAGAATATCATCCTACCAATTTTCATAATTTTTAGACTCCGTTTGAGCCCTCAAATAAGCCCTCGAACCTAATTTTTAACTAGGCCGGACACTAGGTGTGGACAGGGCCAAAACTAGTCAAAAAACTATAAAAAGAGCTAGAGAGCTCATTTTTGAGGTTAGCTTGTTAGAGAATAGAGATTTTGTAAGAGAACTCTTTTGTAATCGAAGCTTTCCATTGTTGCTCTCTTTGATCTTACTTTGTGCGCGTGTGTGTGTATGTGTGTGCATGTTTGTGTGCTTTCACTCACGCACTTGTGCCCTCACTTGCTCATGGTCTTCATACCGGTCCTCACATCTCCACGGATTGACAAGTTAAGGAGGTGGTGCTTACGCTGCCGTAGAGATTTACATCTCTACATATCCACATCTCTACGTATCGAGTGTTTGAATAATCCAAATCTAAAGAACAATTTTCTACTGAGAATGTTGTAGATAATTTACCGAAGCATTGGCTAGAAACAGTCATGAAAAGATTTGCAGATTACTGAAGATTGTACCATTATTGCAGGGGGGATTGTTGGAAATCAATGTTCTATTGATTTCAACAATTTTCCATTGGTTCATTTATTATTCTATTGGTGAAATTGTTCAGCTGTATTGGCATGTGTATATCTTCTTTGTGCATGTACAAGAAGACGTTGGGGCGCGTTGGTTATGTGAGCAACATCCCATCCCAGCCACCCGGGTTCAATCCCCGTGGGTGGCAGCGTGTGGAAAGTAAGAGCTTTTTGATTATTAGCTTTTGGAACAAAAACTCATGAACAGCGAACGCGGACAATAAACAGCGGACATAAATTTTTTTGCTTTATTCGCATAGCGATCATGGAGCGTTTGCCAATAAGTGCTTTATCATGTGCTTTTCAAGGACAACCAAACTGCTATATAACACATACTTGGATCACTCTCTAGGAAGCCTTTACCTAGAATCCTTGACCTATATCTTCTACAAGCTCTTGGAGGAGGTGGAGTTGGAGGAGTTGGAGGAGGGGTTCTCACACTCTTGAGGAGTGTTGGTCCACATCTTAGTGTGGAAGTTCTACTCACATGATTGAGGAGGACATCATGATTCATGATGTTTTGGTAACTTGTATCTGTTTCCGTTATCTGCATTATATTTGTACAAACACATTATTATGAATTAATTGACTCTCCAATTTCCTCACATCTCTCTTATTTCTATTCTCTATTATGGTGTTAATGAATTGTATGTGTGATTTGAGTTATGATTTCATCTAATTATCTTTGAGCATCTATATTTGAGTTCTACCTCTTAAGTTGCCCGAAGCACCTGCGTGTACCGTCTATTTGGAACACAAGAAGTTGGCCTGATACACCCAATTGAGCCCTTCGCGACATTTTGAACCCGACGTGAAATTGTTCCACGAAATTTTGAACCCGACATGAATTATTCCATGGCATTTGGCAATTAGGAGGTACAATATCAAGCTCAATTCAGGTACGAGCAATTCAAGTTCTTTATTTTCTTGTACACTGGCTCAAGACAATATATGTACATTAATTGCACAACAGAAAGAAACATTAAAATATCAAGTTGCGGATATAATCAAGAAAGTCAAAGATCAGTCAAGACTTGAATATCAATTCAAAATGGAAGATTTCTTTAAGTCAATAATGAGTGAAGGTCAAGGTCAAAAGGTAGTTGAAGCAATACTTAAAGAAAAGGGAAAATTCACAGGAGTGAACGTGACTGAATACTTAGATGTTTATGAAGATCTAGCTAAACTTCATGGCTTGTCTAATGATAAAATGATTCCATATTTAAAGAGATTGGCACTGGATCTGTGGTTGATACAATTGAAACCCTTGAAAATTTAGCTTGGGAAGAGTTTAGAAAACAAATTCATACAAATTTCTACCTTGAAGACTTTAGTCAACATAGTAGAGCAGGATTTATGAAGTGGATAAGCTCACCCAAACCTGAGGTATCCATAACACAACTCCATAGTGAATTTATGAAAAGATTTTCTCAACTCCCAGAACTGGATAGGACTGCTCTCACACCTGATATTATTATCAATTTCCTTAAAATTTTGAGTCATGATGTAAGAGTAGGAGTTGAGAGAAGGCTTGAAGAGCCAGGAAAGAGATATGGTTTAGCTGATGATTTGGCTACTGTAAAGATGGTAGTTGAAGCTGTTGCTCATATGAAACAAAGACATTCTATTCTTTATGAGCAAACACCTATTTTCCCATCTAGTATGCCACATCTAAATGAACCTAGGGAGATTCATACCACTGCAAAAGTTGATGTGACTTCTTCATCTAGATTTCCTGAAGAATTTCAATTAGCAGTCGTTTCTAAAATTGAAACTCTATCAAAAGAAATCTCATCACTTCAAAACATAGTATATTCTTCTAGTACTCAAAACCAATCAATCCAAGCACCAACTTCCTCTCAACTAGATGTACCTCAACCTATTCAACCACCAATTCCTCACACAAATTTCGAAAGAACTTACAAACCTAATAATAGGCAAAATCCTAATGTTAGGAGATGTGTTTGGTGTGATTCAACTGACCATCTTTCATACTTATGTGAGGCTTTGAAAGAAGCCAAAGACCAAAAGCTTATGATTGACATTGATAAAAAATTATGTGATTATAGATCACGCATACCTTTACCTATCAATTGGGGAAAAGGGGGTATGAAGAAGCTATATGAAAGTCTTTCAAACACCTCTACTGTAAAACTAGAAAGAATGGATAATAGTGATCAAGATTCTAACCAATCAAATGAAACTAAAAATTATTCCATTGAAGCTCTAGTCAAGGCAAGAAATGCAATCATGCAAAAGGCAGCTTGGGATTCACCTGTTGACCAATTTTCTGTCCATTCTCATATTGCCAATGTAGAGGAGAAGAGGAAAAGAGATGAGAAACCAAATGAAAATGAACATGAAAGAAGAGTGACAAGAAAACAATCAAATGAAGAACCTAAAAAAGTCCATTTTGAGCAAGAAGAAGGGTCTAAATCTAGTCAACAAAGGAGAAATGAGATAAAGGAAGGTAAAAAACCTATGATGAGTGAAAAACCTAATCAATCTAACGATCAAAACCTTGATAAAAATGAGAGACAAAGTGATAAGAATCAGAAGAAGCCAAAGAGAGTTCCTAAGGCAATTTTGATCTCTAAAATTGAACAAAAAGTGGATTATAAAGAAATTTTAAATGAAATTCTGTTAAAAAGCCTAGTTACAATGTCCTTAGAACAAGTCTTTTCAATTTCTAAAACCGAGTTCAAGGATAATTTTATTAAACTTATCAAAAGAAAGAGATTTCCACTTTCTCAAGAAGTTGAGATGCAAGACATTGCAGACTTAACTCAAGCTATGAATGATACTCTTACTTTTGATGAGTCTGAGGAAGATAATAATGACGAGGCTTATAATGTCAATAAGAATTTCCTTGGTCCAATCATGCCTGATGAAGAAAGTAAACAATTTGAAAGTCATTTTAGCAAGAGTTTTTAGGCTAGAGGAACACCTGAGATGAAAATCAAATTAGGAGATAAAAAGAAATCATATTCAGCTTTGGCACTTATTGACTCTGGGTCAGAGATTAATATAATTTCTAAAGAACTTTATGATAAGTTCAAATGGCCAATTGATAAAAATCATGGATGGTTGATGAGAACAGCTGATAATGGTTGTGATTCTTTACTTGGATCTTGTGCAAATATTTCTGTGATGATAGGTGGAATCACTGATACATTTCACTTTTTCATCCAAGAAAATTGCTCTTATGAGATTATCTTAGGTCAACCTTTCATATGTGAAACTAGAATGGAAACAAAAGTAATGGATGATGGGTCTACATATGCTCGGATTCGATCTAAAGATGATTTGCAATCACTCCAAGTAATGACTGTCAACTCAAATCACTTTCGAAATCGGGAACAAATTAGAAAGTCTCCTATACGTTCACAAGAAAAGGCATATGATGATTGTCGACCTTCATTTGAGTGTGGAGCAAACTTTGGCGAAAACTTTTGTTAAACCCCACCATTGAGCAGGACAATGGTGGTCAATGGATTGATGTCTCGCAAACCCTTGTACATAATTTTGAAAGCTTTTCTATTTGTTTCCCTTCTTCAATTTTACAATTTATTCATTCCAAAAATATACCCAAAAAAATCATAAAAGCTCATGAAAAAGACCTAAAAAACAAAGGATTCATTTTACCTGATGAAAACATTGAACATGTCATTGAAACTTCATCTACTTTTTCTTTACTTGAAGAGATTCAACAAATATTACAAGAACCACATACTTCAAGAATTGTGCTTCTTAATTCCATTGATGAATATAAATTGATTTCCAAATTTGTTGATGAACTCATAATTGTGAAAGCAATCTCTAAAGCTTGTAGTGATGATTTGAAACAATGGCCAAGATATTTACCTTTTGCACTATGGGCTGATAGAATGACTTGCACAAGGACAACAGGATACATGCCTGCTGAATTAATGTATTGTCAAAAACCTATTTTTCCTATTCATACACAAATATTTACATGGTCTACTCTACCTTGGAATGATAACCTATCTACTGATGAATTGTTGGCTTTAAGAATAAAACAACTTGAACAAGGGAATGAGAGACTTGATGATGCTGTTAAAAAATTAAAAGAATCAAGACTGAAAAATAAGAAATACTTTGATAAAACACATAGACTGAGGCCTAAAAAAATTCATGAGGATGATTGGGTTTTGATTTATGATAGTACATTTGATTCACAATATGATGCAAGAAGGAAATTAAAACCACGATGGTTTGGACCTTATGTTGTCTTAAAAATACATGAGAATGGAACATATGCTTTATGTGAATTAGATGGAACTCCACTAAAAACTTTGATTGTAGGTGAAAGAATAAAATTGTTCAAGAAAAGGGATGAAGATGGTTACGAGATTGATGAAAACATGATTGACCATGAAGAGATCCTTAGATAGGAAATGATGAATTGAAAAGCATGTTTTTTGATACTAACTTTGATGTTTTTCCTGAGACAGGAACACGCTTCTTCAAAATTATCTTTGATAATAATGATGCTTGAGACTAGTGAGAGTGTTTGAGTGATTTGAGAGAATTATTTGATTGAAGAGTGAGAATTGAGTGTTGACTTTAATGCATTTTTAGTCTTCTTTTCTTACTCTCCATTATTTGCACCATATTGACTCTAGTATGCACTCAGAGTATGCATAAACCAATATATATACACACATGTTTCTTTCTTTAGCCTGCACAATCTATTTGCACTTGTAAACAAATTAAAAAAAAGGATGACATCCAATTTAAAAAACAGTTATCAAAATATTTGAAGAACCTCATCATCGACTACCTCTTACCTTATCTTTTGCACCATATTTTGACCATGCATTTCCAAAGTATGCAATTGATAGGGCTACATTATATGGCCTTGCATAGGCACATTTTTCATTTACCCATGCACTTTGAGTGATGGAAAGGACTTCCGTATGAAATGTATGTGAGTGAGCACACAAGCTTCATCATCAAATGCCTTTTACCCTGATACTTCCACCATGTTTGTTTACTTATGCACCTAAAGTATGCATGATAGGGTCTCATTACATGACCTTGCATCAAGGCACAGTTTTGAGATTTACCCATGCACTTTGAGTGATTGTAAGGATTGATGTATATACACATTGATATGTATGTGAGTGAGCGCACAAGCTTCATCATCAAATGCCTTTTACCCTGATACTTGCACCATGTTTGTTTACTTATGCACCTAAAGTATGCATGATAGGGTCTCATTACATGACCTTGCATCAAGGCACAGTTTTGAGATTTACCCATGCACTTTGAGTGATTGTAAGGATTGTTGTATATATACATTGATATGTATGTGAGTGAGAGCACATGCTTCATCTACAAATGCCAAATACCTTATCTTTTGCACCATATTTTGACCATGCATTTCCAAAGTATGCAATTAATAGGGCTACATTATATGGCCTTGCATAGGCACAATGCTTATCTTCCCATGCACTTGATAAATGTTTTCAAAATCCAATGTTCTATGAAATGACAGATTATTTTAAAGCAGAAAAAAGATTTGAAGATTGGCCCATCAAGGATGATGTGCAAGTTTAGTAGGGGCGAATGTCGTAGAGATTTACATCTCTACATATCCACATCTCTACGTATCCAGTGTTTGAATAATCCAAATCTAAAGAACAATTTTCTACTGAGAATGTTGCAGATAATTTACCGAAGCATTGGCTAGAAATAGTCATGAAAAGATTTGTAGATTACTGAAGATTGTACCATTATTGCAGGGGGGATTGTTGGAAAGCAATGTTCTATTGATTTCAACAATTTTCCATTGGTTCATTTATTATTCTATTGGTGAAATTGTTCAGCTGTATTGGCATGTGTATATCTTCTTTGTGCATGTACAAGAAGACGTTGGGGCGCGTTGGTTATGTGAGCAACATCTCATCCTAGCCACCCGGGTTCAATTCTCGTGGGCGGCAGTGTGTGGAAAGTAAGAGCTTTTTGATTATTAGCTTTTGGAACAAAAACTCATGAACAGCGAACGCCGACAATAAACAGCGGACGGAAATTTTTTTGCTTTATTCGCATAGCGATCATGGAGCGTTTGCCGATAAGTGCTTTATCATGTGCTTTTCAAAGACAACCAAACTACTATATAACACATACTTGGATCACTCTCTAGGAAGCCTTCACCTAGAATCCTTGACCTATATCTGCTACAAGCTCTTGGAGGAGGTGGAGTTGGAGGAGTTGGAGGAGGGGTTCTCACACTCTTGAGGAGTGTTGGTCCACATCTTAGTGTGGAGGTTCTGCTCACATGATTGAGGAGAACATCATGATTTATGATGTTTTGGTAACTTGTATCTGTTTCCATTATCTGCATTATATTTGTACAAACACATTATTATGAATTAATTGACTCTCCAATTTCCTCACATCTCTCTAATTTCTATTCTCTCTTATGGTGTTAATGAATTGTATGTGTGATTTGAGTTATGATTTCATCTAATTATCTGTGAGCGTCTATATTTGAGTTCTACCTCTTAAGTTGCCTGAAGCACCCTGCGTGTACCATCTATTTGGAACACAAGCAGTTGGCCTGATCCACCCAACTGAGCCCTTCGCGACAACGCTTGAGCTACACATATGCATGATTGTATGCATATGCATGCTTGTGTTTATACATATGTGAGTGTGTATGTATATGTATATATATCTCCCTCTCTCTCTCTCAATCAAAAACAAAACTAAAGAGAGGATGATATTAGAAAAGCAAAAACATAAAGAAAGAAAAAAGAGTGATATATCTCTCACTTACATTGATCTAATTGTTTGAATCAAGGTTATCAAAATCCACTTTAAGTTCTCCTTCATCAAATTTCCAAAGATTTGTTCTCTATGAAGGGGCGGAAATTGTGCAAACTTTCATTCTCACTAGATTCAAGACCAATTAACACATCACTTTTTATTAAGAATCTTGTGGAAGTCCAAGTTCCACTTGATTCTCAACGGCACTACAACATATCGAGGGTATACCGAGGCTGCTATCGAGGCGAATGAACGGGCGTGATTTCTTCGCGACGTCGGTGTTAGAGTCCGTATACGTGTCCAAAAGAAAGCGTCGGTATGGGCACCGGTATCAGCATCGATATAGGCACCGATATACACATCGGTATTACCGACGCTTATACTGATGTCCATAGCGACGCGCGCACGGGTGTACTGGTGCATATACTGGCGTCCATACTGGACCTACCAACGCATATATCGATGAACCTATCTACACAATTTTTTTTGGGCAGAGTGTGTTGTCTTTTGCTATAGCATGAAATTGTTTACCAAAAGACAATACTCTCTGCGCAACTGAGTACATGTGTCATGTACTCTAATGCAAACCAAATCATAAACTTATATGAGCAAAAATGGACAATGAATCATGTACAGAAAGTTGTATATTCCATAAATTAAAAATGTACAAAAGTGTGGCAAAGCACTTCTATATAGGAATCAAATACAATACAAAATGTGACAAAGCACTTCCATATAGGAATCGAATAAAAAATTATGGTACACCATTGCCATATAGGAGTGTAATACAAAATTGTGGCAATGTGACAAAATAGTTCCATATAGGAATCGAATACAAAATTATGTTACATCATTGTCGTATGTGAGTGTGATACAAAATTATGGTATTGATCAAAATATTTACACCTACAATCCTGCAACAAAACATATGTATAAAATAAGGCCAATTAATATGACATTTATAAACAACAACTAAAAACACGAAACCAAGATATAACTTTACCTAATCAAGAATATTCTCCCATGAGACGATTGCACCGCGTCCCTCTAAGTCTTGTAACAGTGCATTCAGTCCATGTGGATATCCATATGATTCTTTAGTTCGCGAAGGAGGACGACCCACTGCCAAATCCTATATAAGATATGAAAAATGTTAGATGAACATACATAGTGTGCTTATCACAAACAACTTCAATAATTAACATGATACTTACAAATTGGTAGCGCATACTATTGTATCTGCCGCTACGTAAATGCGATGTTCCATCCATATCTAAACGTGTGGCCGCCGCATCTCTTTGTTGACGATATCGATCAGGAGTATGTTGGTGCTCATCGTGAATCGATTCCCATTCTTCAACATCTAGATACACAAGCTTCGGTAAGCCTGCTTTAAAAGCATCGCGAGCTTCCGATCATCGATGACACATCACTTCACATGCCGTATGTTGAATCCATTCAGAACTCACCATACGATTCCCAGGTGCTGGCCGGTACTCTTCATATATGCATTGTGTGATATGATTTTTAGAGTCCCTATCCTATTCAGTCCATTTTAACATTATTGAATGACTAAATTCAATGGAGCAGAGTTGTCGAATGCGCTGACACATTGACTTTCCCGCCGCATCCATAACTGGAGCTCCATTACAGATATGATATATCTTGGAGTCATCATGATCATGTGCACCCCAAGGTGTACGTGGAGATCACATCTGATGCAATGTGAAGATCTCATCTCATCCAATGTATATATATGCATGCTTGTATACATAAGCATTCATGTATATGCATATGCATTCTTGTATACATATGCATGTATGCATATGCATGCTTGTATGCATATGCATGCTTGTATGCATATGCATGCTTGTATGCATATGCATGCTTGTATGCATATGCATTCATGTATATGCATATACATTCATGTATATGCATATGCATTCATTTATGCAGGCTTGTATGTATGCATATGCATACATATATGCATATGCATGCTTGTATGCATATGCATTCATGTATGCATATGCATGCATGTATGCATATGCATGCTTATATGTATCCATGTATGTATGCATATGCATTGTATGCATATGTATGTGTGTATGCATATGCATGCTTGTATGCATATGCATTCCATGTATATGCATATGCATTCATGTCTATGCATATGAATTCATGTATATGCATATGCATTCATGTATGGATATGCATTCATGTATGCATGCTTGTATGTATGCATATGCATGCTTGTATGCATATGCATTCATGTATGCATATGCATGCATGTATGCATATGCATGCATGTATGCATATGCATGCATGTATGCATATGCATGCATGTATGCATATGCATGCTTGTATGCATATGCATGCATGTATGCATATGCATGCTTGTATGCAGGCATGTATGTATGCATATGCATTGTATGCATATGCATTCATGTATACATATGCATGTGTGTATGCATATGCATGTTTGTATGCATATGCATTCATGTATGCATATGCATTCATGTATGCATATGCATGCATGTATGCATATGCATGCATGTATGCATATGCATGCTTGTATGTATGCATGTATGTATGCATGTATGTATGCATATGCATTCATGTATACATATGCATTTGTGTGCATATGCATTGTATGTATATGCATATTCATGTATGCATATTCATTCTTATATGCATTCATGTATATGCATATGCATTCATGTATCCATATGCATATACATGAATGCATATACATGCATGTATGCATATGCATGCATTGTATGTATGCTTGCTTATGTGTATGCTTCTATGTGTGCATGTATGTATGCATATGCATGAATGTATGTATATGCATGCTTGTATGTATGCATATGCATGCTTGTATGCATATGCATTCATGTATGCATATGCATTCATGTATGCATACGCATTCATGTATGCATATGCATGCCAGTATGTATGCATGTATGTATGCATATGCATTGTATGCATACGCATTCATGTATGCATATGCATTCTTATATGCATATGCATGCCCATGTATCCATGCATTCATGTATGCATTCATGCATATGCATATGCATTCATGTATATGCATATTCATTCATGTATATGCATATGTATTTATGTATATGCATATGCATTCATGTATATGCATATGCATTCATGTATATGCATATGCATTCATGTATGCATGCTTGTATGTATGCATATGCATACACATATGCATATGCATGCTTGTATGCTTATGCATTGATGTATGCATATGCATGCATGTATGCATATACATGCTTGTATGTATGCATATGTATTCATGTATACATATGCATGTGTGTATGCATATGCATTGTACGTATATTCATATTCATGTATGGAATCTCATTCTTATATGCATTCATGCATATGCATATGCATTCATGCATGCATATGCATATACATGAATGCATATGCATGCATTGTATGTATGCTTGCTTGTATGCATGCTTGTATGTATGCATCTATGTATACATCTGCATTGTATGCATATGCATATGCATGCTTGTATGTATGCATATGCATGCTTGTATGCATATGCATTCATGTATGCATATCCTTGCATGTATGAATATGCATGCTTGTATGTATGCATATGCATTTATGTATGCATATGCATTTATGTATGCATATGCATTCTTATATGCATATTCATGCATGTATGCATGCGTGCATTCATGTATGCATGCATGTATGCTTTCATGTATATGCATATGCATTCATGTATGCATGCATGTATGCATGCATGTATGCATGCATGTATGCATTCATGTATATGCATATGCATTCATGTATGCATATGAATTCATGTATGCATATGCATTCATTTATGCATATGCATTCATGTATGCATATGCATTCATGTATGCATATGCATTCATGTATGCATATGCATTCATGTATGCATATGCATTCATGTATGCATGCTTGCATCTATGCATATGCATACATGTATGCATATGCATGCTTGTATGCATATGTATTCATGTATGCATATGGATGCATGTATGCATATGCATGCTTGTACGTATGCATATGCATGCTTGTATGTATGCATGTATGTATGCATATGCATGCATGTATGCATATGCATGCATGTATGCATATGTATGCATATGCATGCAGGTATGCATATGCATGCATGTATGCATATGCATGCATGTATGCATATGCATGCTTGTATGTATGCATGTATGTATGCATGCTTGTATGTATGCATGCATGTATGTATATGCATGCTTGTATGTATGCATATGCATACATGTATGCATATGCATACATGTATGCATATGCATGCTTGTATGCATATGCATACATACAAGCATATGCATGCTTGTTTGTATGCATGTATGTATGCATATTCATTCATGTATGCATATGCAATGTTATATGTATATGCATGCATGTATGCATGCATTCATGTATATGCCTATGCATTCATGTCTATGCATATGCATTCATGTATGCATGCTTGTATGTATGCATATGCATGCATGTATGCAGATGCATGCTTGTATGCATATGCATGCATGTATGCATATGCATGCATGTATGCATATGCATGCATGTATGCATATGCAAGTTTGTATGCATATGCATTCATGTATGCATATGCATGCATGTATGCATATGCATGCATGTATGCATATGCATGCATGTATGCATATGCATGCATGTATGCATATGCATGCTTGTATGCATATGCATGCTTGTATGCATATGCATGCTTGTATGCATAAGCATGCTTGTATGCATATGCATGCTTGTGTTTATACATATGTGAGTGTGTATGTTTATGTATATATATCTCCCTCTCTCTCTCAATCCAAAACAAAACTAAAGAGAGAAGATATTAGAAGAGCAAAAACATAAAGAAAGAAAAAAGAGTGATATATCTCTCACTTACATTGATGTAATTGTTTGAATGAAGGTTATCAAAATCCACTTGAAGTTCTCCTTCATCGAATTTCCAAAGATTTGATCCCAAAAATATCTTGCAAAACTAAAGAGAGAAGATATTAGAAAAGAAAAAACATAAAGAAAGAAAAAAGAGTGCTACAATATGTCCGATCTACTTACCAAAGTGTCATATCTATAAAAATAGAGGTGTGCTTAAAGAGAGAGACAGGGAAGGAGAGAGAGAGAGAGAGAGAGAGAGAGAGAGAGAGAGAGAGAGAGACAAAGAGAATTGTTTGAATCAAGGTCATCAAAATCCACTTGAAGTTCTCTTTCTTCGAATTTCCAAAGATTTGATCTCAAAATCTCTTGCAAAACCAAACAGAGAACATATTAGTAAAGCAAAAACATAAAGAAAGAAAAAAGAGTGCTACAATATGTGCGATCTACTTACCAAAACTTCAGATCTATAAAGATAGAGGTCTGTTTAGAGAGAGAGAGAGAGGGAGGGAGAGAGAGGGGGGGAGAGAGAGGGAGCGAGAGAGAGGGAGAGAGATTGAAAGAGAGGGGGAGAGAGAGAGAGAGAGAGTGAGAGAGAGAGGGAGGGAGAGAGAGAGAGAGATTGAGAGAGAGGGAGGGAGAGAGAGAGAGAGAGAGAGAGAGAGAGAGAGAGAGAGAGAGAGAGAGAGAGAGAGAGAGAGAGAGAGAGAGAGAAAGGGTGACAAACAGATATCTGCTGTTAAGGCGCACAAACCGGATAGGAGAAGATCTAGATTCAAAATGCTTAGAATGAAGAATTTTGGTTTCGAGCCCAGTTAAAAAGAGGGCATCGGTATAAGCATCAGTATAAACATCGGTAACTCCAGTAAATTACCGATGCTTATACCGACACTTATACGAATGCTATCTTTCTGACGAAAAGCGGCTTTCCCAAATGTCCGAAGGTCATACCAACGCTGAAAGCTGACCGTCGATATACTGACCGTCGATATTTCCTCGATATGTTGTAGTGAGGATCCAACATATTGTTACTATTAATTCATCGCAAACATTTAGGACATGATAACTCCTAGCCAACGAAGAGGCCCATCTGCATGTCGTCCAAGCATTAATTCTACATATAATGTAGTCCCACTCCTCTAATTCAACTCTATGGTTCGAATCAAGATCTTCAAATCTGATTCGATGCCATCTATTGAGAGATCCCAATTAGCTACTTGCCACTCTCCTCCCAACCTTAAATAGCCCTTGCCCTTGGCACCTCTAGAATCTTCTCTAAGGTCCAAACACTCCTCATATGGCCACTCTGAGGAGATGGAATAACCTCGAAGATCCGTGCTAGAGCCTTGGCTCCCCCGAGCTCTGGTCCTTGATCCGACTAGGGTCCTCGACCAAATGCAGGTAGACCAATGGTAGAGCATGGAGATCTAAATAAATCTAACACTGTCCTACCCTTCTAGATATCAGTGTCCTCAGTGATCAAGGAAGGAAAGTGTTTGCGAATCACAGCTTCCGATTCCCAGGTAGCATCAGTGAATGGACGGCTAGTCCATGTTACTAAATACTCTGATACGGAGTGATTTCTCAACTTCTGCTCCCTCTTATCATGAATCTGAAATGGAACATCTGGCTGAGATGATCTATTTTCTAAAGCAACTAAACCATCTACACAATTCTCATTTCGAGATATGTATGGTCTCAACTTGCTAGCATGGAAAACTGGGTGAACTTTGCAATTATCTGGCAATTGCAATTTATATGCGACATCACTAATCTTCTTCATTATTGTCCAAGGTCCACAAAATCTAGGGGATAACTTGCGTTTCTGACCCACTGTCAATGATGAACCAAGTGGAACTTGTAAAAATACATGATCTCCCTCTTGAAACATTCGTGGTGTTTGATGTCAATCTACAAATGCTTTCATCCTTTCAGCAGCTTGCTAGAGATTGAACTGAGCTATTTTTAAGTTAGCTTGCATATTTATCAAAAACTATGAAGCACTCGGAGATTTCCTAGGTAATCCAATGGTAGCTGGAATATGTGGAATAAATCCATAGATCACCTCAAAAGGTGCAAGCCTAGTAGTCTTGTGCTTCCAACTATTATAAGCAAATTCAACTAATGGGAGAAAACTATCCCAATATGTTTGATTTTCTGAAACATATGCCCATAGCATATCTTCCAGTATCTGATTAACTCTTTCGATTTGACCGTCTGTCTGTGGATGCTCTCCACTACTCATCTTGAGTTGAACTTGAAGCTTATTGAACACGTGTTTCCAAAAATTTCTTGCGAACTTGGGATCCCTGTTTGAAACTATAGATCTAGGTAGACCATGCAGTCTAAAAATATTCTAAATAAATAGTTCCGCAACTTGCAAATTCTCCACTGATTCCTTTGTAGGAATAAAGTGTGCCATTTTTCTTAGACTATCAACCACTACAAGACTTGCATTCTTCTGTTGTGGTGTCCTAGGTAAACCCATTATGAAGTCCATGGAAATACTATCCCAACAATACTGTGGTATCTCCAATGGCTGTAGTAAACCAGGAGTACCAATCCTCTTTGGTTTATTCAGCTGACATTTAAAACACTGACTTACATAATTGTTTACATCTCTTACCATCTTAGGCCACCAAAAAATACATCTGATCAACTTCAAAGTTTTCTCAATACCAGGATGCCCTACATAAGGTACATCATGGTTATCGAAAATAACCGCTTTCCTAAACTTCCCTTCTTGGGAATTCGGCACACAAAACTTCCCCTTTCTTTTGAGCAAACCTTGCTCTACTTGAGAATTTGAGAATGCTTGATCTTTATCACCTTGTGATAACATCTTGATTATAGACTGATAATCATCATCTTCAATCTGTGAATCTTTGATCTCTTGGATCAAATTAATATCAAGAACTGTGAAGCTAATCTGATGCAAAATACGAGATAATGCATCTGCAACTCTATTCATTTTTCCTTTTCTATATAGGATTTCCATATGAAATTTTTGCATCAACTCAGCCCATCTAGCCTGTCTCCCCTGAAGGTGAGGCTGGGCACAGAAATACTTCAATGTGTGATGATCTGTGTATACTTTAAAAGTTGCACCATATAGATAATGTCTCCAAATCTTCAAAGCATGGACTATTGCATATAATTCTTGTTCATGGACAAGCCAGATTCTCTGAGCTGGAGAAAGTTTCTTACTTTCAAAAGATAGTAGTCTGCCATCTTGAATCAAAACTCCACCAACTACGATGCCACTAGCATCGGTTTCTATTTCAAAAGGTTTTTGGGGATCTACTACCAATAAAATTGGGACACTTGAAACTTCTTGTTTCAATGTGTCAAAAGCTTTCTATTGTGCACTAGTCCAAAAAAAATAGGATTATTCTATAACAAATTCGTCAATGGTGCTGCTTTGTGTGAATACCTGGTAATGAATTTCCTATAGAAGCTCGATAATCCTAAGAATGATCACAATTGGCACTCATTCCAAGGAATCGGCCAACCAAGGATCACAGAAACTTTCCGTGGATCCATTGTAATTGCATATGCAAAAATTATATGTCCTAAGTACTCAACCTAAAATAAACATAGATGTGTCTTCTCTGGATTGATGTACAAAGTATTGTCATCCAACATTTGAAAAAGTGTATGCAAATGACATTCATGTTCTTCCAAACTTTTACTATAAACCAACAGATCATCTACAAAATCAACCACAAACTAACCAATAGAAGGACAAAAAATATCATTCATGAGCATCATAAAAGTAGTTGGTGCATTCGTTAAACCAAAAGGCATTAGAAGATACTCATAATGACTTAATCTAGTACAAAAAGTTGTTTTATGTACATCATCGTCCTTGACTCTTATTTGATGGTAACGACTTTTCAAGTCTATTTTACTATATACAACAGCACCTCCTAGTGCATCCAAAATATCATCAATGCGAGGCATCAGATATTTGTGTTTTATTGTAAATTTATTTAATGATCTATATTCTATACGCATCCTGAAAGATCCATCCTTTTTGCAAACCAAAAGCACTAGGGTTGCAAAAGGTGAATAACTGGATCTGATAAGTCCGTTGTCAAGATACTTCTCGACAGTAGGACATACTTCTGCCTCCTCTTGCAGACTCACTTGATACGGCTGTCTGGACGGTGGATGAGCTCCTGGTACTAGCTCAATCCTATGCTCCATTTTTCTGCGAGGCGGAATACCTGAAGGTAACTCTAAAAGAAACAAGTGTTGCAATTTAGTTTTCAATCTAAAAGCTCGCTGAGCCCTCTAGACTATTTTGAATCTGTAAACTTAACAACTCTTTATGCTCAAAATATAAGAAATATAAATACTTACACTCTGCATTTACCATCAGAGAGGTAGCTGCTCGTCTGTACACCTTGACCTCCGGCTCTCCATGCATGATAATGTGGCGACCATTATGATTGAACTGATATATGTGGGTGTGAAAATTAATAGTTGGCTTCTTACTTGCATGCCACTGTTTACTGAGGACGATATCAAATCTAGCCAACCTGGTAATCTCGAAATCTAGCTCATCTCTATAACTCTATATCTAGACTGGTAATCCAATAAGTCGTCGATCCCAGATCTCATATCCCTTCCCATCTGTCAACTCTACCCTGTAGGTGTATGCAGATGGAGTAGTCTTCAACTTTAGTTTGCTGACCAAGGAAGAGTTAAAAAGATTATCTATGGATCCTGTACCAAATAGAACTTTAACAAGATGTCCATGAACTTCCCCATTCATGACAACCAACTCGGTGTTTGGAAACTGATACCCTTTCTAAGAATAAAGGATAACAGTCTTTAAATTCTGCTCAAGTGGTCGGTTCTATCTTGTCTTGCTCTTTTTTCCTCCACCAACGATGAGCAACATCCATCAAATTGTAAGTGGCCTGCTGTATTTTCTATTTTTCATCCTTAATATTACAAAGTCAAAAACACTGTTCCCACTTACTTATCCATTGCTCCACCGCATCTTCCGTCCTGGCACTAACTTGTCTGTGGTACTTAGGTGGATTTAAATCTTTCACTTGCCATCTAATATCTCTAATAGAAAAAGCCCCCACATTTCTCAATGGTATTTGTGAACTAGATGGTTCAACAGATGGAACTTCTACCTGCATAGGTGTGTGGATGGGTGGCACCTCTGGTTTGTTAATTGCTTGGAGGATCTTTTGAAGTGTATCATCCATGCCTCTAACTTTAGAATTGAGATTCGTAATCTCCGTAGTATAAGGTCACTCAAGCTCGACCTCTTCCATGGGAGTTACAACCTCATCGGGATTCATTCTCTTGATCACTACAACCAAAGTGAGTGATATGCTTTTGCTTCCTCTGCTACACATGATTTGAGGTAGCCCTTCTCCCTTAACGCACGCGCACGAGGTGCTCCCTTGTCTTTCAACGTGCTCCACAAAATTTCTTACTAAAAAAAACTTCTTCCAGGAAGATGATGAGATGTCTTATTCTCCAAGACTTTCCCCTTTCTCACTCAAGCTCTGATACCAAATGAAAGATCCCAATTAGCTACCTGCCACTCTCTTCCCAACCTTAAATTGCCCTTGCCCTTGGCACCTCTAGAATCTTCTCTAAGGTCCAAACACTCCTCATATGGCCACTCTGAGGAGATGGAATAACCTCGAAGTTCCGTGCTAAAGGCTTGGCTCCCCCGAGCTTTAATCCTTGACCCGGCTAGGGTCTGCGATGAAATGCACGTAGACCAATGGTAGACCATGGAGGTCTAAATAAATCTAACATCTATCCTCATTCCAAAGGTGCTTCTACTCCATAGAAAACCTTTGCTCCAGAGCTGTTAGGAGCTTCTAGAGATGGCTCACATCCACACAATTCATGTGAACAATAGGAAACTAGATGAAGTCATTTTGTCTTATGAAGTCATTTTGTCCAATCATTGCTCACAATGAAAAACATCTTCGTATTGTTCCATCGCTTCCAAAGTGAACGCACAAGAGGGGATCGTTCAACTCGAGATATGAGTTCTGCTTGAAGACAAAGTTCATGGACACACATAATGATAGATATGTAGATATGAGTTCTGCTTGAGGACAAAGTTAATGGACACACATAATGAAAGAAAGTTTATGGAAGGCACACAATGACAACTATTTTGAGCACATGAGAGATTGAACGGACCTCGAACATCCAACTCATCCAAGTTAAATCTATTTCAATCAATCAGTGTGAGGAAGCTAAAGAGATCAGTAGCAGCGAACAGTTGAAAACTAGCTTGTTGGATTGCTCGTTCGATATAGACATAACGGAGAAAGAGATACAAATTGCAAAAGAGAAGTTATGTGAGTTCCAAGTTCTGAAGTAGTGCAAAGTTCCGCTTTTTGAGCGGAACTTTGGAGGACTGTGTTCTTTGGGAATCTGTGAAGATGATTGAGTTAGGAAGAGAAAATGGGTGGACCATGATCAAATTGGCACATGGGTGCTGCTCTCTTCACTCTGAGGAGTCGGGGCCCGAGTCTTTAAAGGTCTCTAAGACATCTGCACAGTTTATTTCCAAGTGCACGTGGAATATTTTACGTCACCGAATTTGGGTGCATCATAAGGCACGTATGTGCATCAAACGCGCAGATTTTCCCATCCATTACGTTGCCTTCATTTTTCCTTGCACATCGTCTGTTATTTCTATGAGAGAGAGAGAGGGAGAGAGAGATAAAGAGAGAGAGAGAGTTCAACGAGGTTTCTGATTTGGGCATGGAACTCCATATGGGTAACTGTTTGGTCTGTAGCTCTGATCCATACTTTTATACTCATCAAATAGAACTGTACTCAACACCACAACTACAACTCAGCCAGTGAGGGATTGTACTCCCTTCACTCTTTTTCCGCCGTTCAAGAGTCTATTGGACTTAAATTTGGTCTATAGCCTGGGCCTTGAGCTCGGCCGTGGCTAGTATGGCATCATAACGAAGCTGCGAACGCCACTCCTCGAGGGCATTGTTCGCCTGCAAGTCCATTGCCAAGGTCTCAATGGAACGCATCATTAGACAGACCTCCATTATGAAACGCCTCTCTAATTCCACTTGGTCATTCGTAGATGGGATTGTGCGATTGCATGATATTATTGAAGAGAAAGCTTCTATTCATCTCATTTTAGAGTTGTGTTGTGGAGGTGATTTATATGAGAGGAATACAAAAGATAAGCGTTATGCAGAGATCCATGCTGCTTTTCTTATGAAGAGCTTGTTGAGATCGATATATGGAGTGCAAGAGTTATTATGTACATAGTTCATAGTGGTGTTCCGTCTCGCTTCTGGTGAGCGAGACAGCAACGGATCTATAAGGCAATTCAGAAAGGAATTCCAAGCTACGGGATTCCATTTTCAATGAAGCGGAAGAACTTATAAGCAAAACGTTGCATCCTGATGTCAAATCTGGGATAACCGTTGTAGAAGCTATAAGTAAGTAATAGCATTATCCACAATCATATTATGCATGTGTATGGATAAAAGAATCAAGGATGAATCAATGCATATATATGCAGACACATATGAGTGGAATCTACGAATTGTTCTTGTTCATGGTATCATGATCTTCATATTTTTTTATGCAGCTCACCCATGGACGCCTTACCATATGAAGGAATTCCAAATCTAGAATGAGAATAATTCGGCATGCAACGTAATTTTCTCGTTCAGTTCATCCAAAAATCATACGATTAGCATGATTAATTCTTACAAGGAAGCAAACTTTTGCAGCACATTTTTATCTAGAGGTGGAAGTACCCATGCTCTTTCGCTATACAGCCTGCCAATGAACTGTTTGAAATGGATAGAGCTGCTTAAGGGAAGATTATTTTATAAAGATCTGGATATGTAAGATTCCAAACACAGAATACGAGCTCAGCTAAAATGCCTTTCACGAGCACACATAGTAGACTAGGTTGGAAATTAGTGGTCGGTAGAAAATGTGAATATGAGGGATTCAAGATTGTAAGCACGAGTAGTGTTATTGAAAACGGAGTAGAACTAGGATGCACCATCAGGCAACTGTGAAAACAAGCGAGTAAAGCAAACATCTGTTTAGGCTAATAACATGTTGACCCTCCTCTATTAGTAACTAGAAGGATGTAGATTGAGAAAGGTAGTAGAAATAGTGATAGGTAGATATTGACATGAAAAATGGAAAGATGTTCAATGATAAGGTTCTACTCCATTACGATCGATCAACTCCTTATGTGCAAGGACACTTCTCATCACTTGTGCAGCCAAGTTGCAATCCATGCTAATTCTAGGTTTTCAGCAGAATTGATATTTCTTATGTGCGAGGATGTTGATATATTTTGGTAGTGATGTGTGTGAACCCACTTAGGACTACTGGGAACTTCTTTCTCTCTTTAGGAGGTTTTTCCCCCCGGATTGTATATACGCCTGTAATCCTAACAGGTCGCTTATCTTTGTACATTCACTTGGTAATTAATTAAGTATTATGTTGTGCTCCAAGCTAGTTCTTCTTCCTTATGTTGTTTGTATGCTTGAAGAGACCTCAAACTCCAACACTTGCTATCAGAACAGGTCCGCACTTCATCTACGGTGTTGTCAACACCCCTTTGGTCATAGTCCTAGAATCAAACATAAATTAGTGAGCAGAGGATCTGATGTCACTTTGGCCTCCAAATGCCCTATCACAATGCTTGTGCAAGTATTTATTTTCCTTTTATGCCAAACCTATATATATAGGTTTCAATTCACCAATACAAGCACCTTGAAGTCTTCTACAAGGTAAGTTCAACTAGATAGGGTGGTTTTGTTAAACTTTTTAAGATATAGCCACTTTTCTACATATGGGTATCTACTCATTGGTCATGGCTAAAAGCACTGATGTATTCCATATGTTGGATTGTTTAGGATAAGTTGGATGGTACTAATTACCTATTATGGGCATATATGATGCTTCATGTGTTCGTGGCAAAGGGATTGTGGAATATTGTGTAGGGTATTGACAAATGTCCTAGTACACCTGTTAATAGAGTTAATGAAGGTGATGTAGATGACGTTGAAGATGACGATCTTCAACTTATTGTTTATGCTATGGTTGTTGTTGCATCTACTATAGAGCAACCTCATTGCAATGGAAGAGATTCTCAGGCACATGCATTGATAGCCTTGTCTATCAAAGGTGCTTGGGATCCCTCATATTCAATCTTGCGAAACAGCAAAGGATGCTTGGGATACACTCACCACTTAATACCAGGAAAGAAATGAGGCTCATGTTCCTTATCTCTGAAAAAATTGGAGAGTGAGCATATGAATGAAGGAGATTCTATGGATAGTCCTTTGACATAGATCAAAGATTTGAAGGAACATATGATTTCTGTTGATGATACTACCATATAGTTCACTTGTGCAGAGTGTTCTTGATGGTCCTCCATATTCATATCAAATTTTTGCATTTATTCTTCGATTGATGATGAAAGGCAATCCAAATGCATTAATACTTGAAAATTGTATCTCTATTTTGTTGTAGAAAGATCATTCCAGGCATAATAGGCCATCTATTATAATGTTGCGGAGTCGAAGAAGGGAGAAAACATGCGAGGAAAATACAAAATCCAAAACAATTTTGAAAATATTGTAAAGGAAATGATCATATCATAAAGAGTTATCCAAAATTGGCTACAAAACATGCAAAGAAGAAAGAGGTTGGAATGGTTTCTGTAGAGACCTCTCCACCAAAGATGGATTCTGCGAAACTTGTGCAAAAATCAAGAATGGCATTCACTACTCTATGTAGTTATTGTTGGAACATCAAGCTTACACTATGCTTGAGGTGGATTTGATCTACATCAAAGGCTATCGCGTCGAAAGAATATCCGTTGGAGAGTTTTTTTTTTATATGCTCATTTATTGTATTTTTTGAGAATACTTTGATGGCTCATTTACCGTTGTAAAAGCCTTGAGTTGTACACATGTAAAGGTACAAATATAGGGCCAAAATCCCACGAAATTTTGGTGGTTGAAGTTGCATTCAATCAAGCAAATCAAGTCACCTAAAAGTAGATCAATCAAGATCTTCACTTTTCCTAGATTGTAGGGAAGTGAATTGATTCTATCCAACAACCATTCCCGCCTTCATTTGAATTCAAATTCAAGTTGTAAAAGTCGTGGAACACTCCTAGAGGCTATATAAGGAGTTGAAATCACTTGTACATTACATGGAAGCAATATACATACACTTGTGACCATCATTGTCTTGCTCCTTCAATTTTCTGCATCATCTTCTTCGCAAACAGTAATCTTGCAGAGGCTGCTGCTCTCTCCTCAGAGTTTCAAATTGAGTGAAAGAGGACTCATTTGAAAGGTATCAGTGTCTAGTTTATGCCTGTAAATTTTCAAAGAATTTGATTCAGCAGATTTGGAGAAATCTTAGTTTTTCTGCCTCAGAGTCAATCTCTGCATATTCCTGAAAAATAGGAAGTACCAACGGTGAATGTCGCATTCAGTCCTATAGCATATTTTGCTTATTCCTTATACTTTTGTGCATTCCATACACTCAACCCTATGTGTATCACTCCCATAAAAGGATTTTTTCTAATTGTAATCACGCTGGTCGCTATGGGCATTTGAAGTTCATTGTCTCTTCCATAGATAGTAAGTTTTTTGAGCTAGTCGACCCGCGAACCTATCTGTTTTGTATCGACTCATTCTCCTTGATGCTCCAAGGTACATAGTCTGTTTCTTTGCACTTATAGCATGCCTATAAGGTCTATTTGAGTCTCCAAAAGCTCAAGGGCTGGTCTTGTGCCGGTTGGCTTGACCAAACTTCATCGCTTCGAAACGCACCTTTCTACCTTCGACAAGCTTCTCCAAGTTCTTTTAGTGGTATGAGAGCTAGTTCAAGATGGGTGACGGCTTTCCCTCAATGATCGAGAAGCTTGATGGACACAACTACGTGGCTTGGCAAATCAGAATGGAGGCCTATTTGCAAGGTAGAAATCTTTATGGAATTGTAGCAGGTGATGAAGCTATGCCTATTCCAAGATCCAAAGGAGGACATACACAGGAGGAAACAGATAAGCTCACACTTTGGTGCGCAAGGGATGCTCAAGCAAGGTCGTACATACTAAACTCTATCTCTGACTTTCTGTTACCACATATTAGAGGATGCAAGACATCTCAAGAGACTTGGGATGCCCTGGAGACTTTCTTTTCTGCTAGTACCAAAGCAAGAAAGAATCATCTTTGGAAAGAGTTCAACCAAATGAAGAAGACACCTAAACAAACCATCACAGAGTTTGTTACCAAGGTCAAAGAGGTTGCGGATCAGTTAGCATCCATTGGAGAGCTGATTGAAGAAGAGGTCATCATGAGGCAAATTCTCAACGGCATTCGAAGTGATAAGCAATGGCAATCCTTCACGACGGCCTATGATCTCATCATGGATGTGCAGACTCCAGACTTCAATATCTTTCTTGGACAACTCTTCAATCAAGAAGCCAACAATAACATAAAGGAAGGTAACCCTTATCATGGTAATTCAACTAGTGCTCTATATGCAGATAAGAAGGATAAGAAGCAGAAAGGCAAGAAGAAGGAAGAAGATGAAGAAGAGACTTCCCAAGCCAACTTCGCAAGCAAGAGCAAGTGGAAAGGGAAGAAGAAAGGATCAAAGCAAGACAAAGCCAAAGGTCAGAATGTTCAACCTTGTGCCATATGCGATAAGACCAACCACACCACTCAGAATTGCTGGTTCAATGGGAAGACCCAGAAAAGAAGTGGAAGAGGTGGATATGGCGGCAATAGAGGCAGAGGTGGACACAACTTCAACAACAACAATAGAAGCTATAATAGAAGGGACTACAACAATTATTCAGAAGATCAACCACATGAAGACTCATTACTTCTTATGAATCTAAGCCACAAAGAAGGTAAAGAAGATGATCATTTGTTCTACATAGATTCAGGATGTTCGAATCATGTTGCAGGCAATATTGCTTTTCTATCTGACTTGGAAAGTCCAAAGCATAGACATGAAGTGCAAACAGGGGATGACACGAAGCACAATGTAGAGAAGATTGGTAATGTCAAAGCTTCCAATGGTAGGACAAACATTCTGAGTAAGGTTCTCTATGTACCCACTATCACTAAAAACCTAATAAGTGTAGGCCAAATAGTTGAAAAAGTCTTGCAAGTTAGGTTCAACCAACATGGAGCTTTTGTGGAAGATCCATGTCAAGGCTTCAAGAAGATAGCCCGAGGTGAGAAGCATGGTAGGCTCTTTACTTTTGAAGTAGGAGATACCAGGAACATAACTCTATTCAACTTTGGGTCTCAAACCCTAAGTGAGCTTGAAGTGTGGCATAACAGACTTGCTCATGTGAATGAAAGAACCTTGAAGGATATATGCAGGGATCAAAGTGTTCTAGGATTGCCGAACATATCAAAGCAACACATGATCAACAGGTGTGATGCATGTCAGATTGGGAAGGCACAAAGACAACCATTCAACCACAAAGGCTACATCCACAACAACTTATTGGACTTAGTACACACAGATGTATGGGGACCAAGTCAAGAACCTTCATTGGCAGGATCAAGGTATTATGTCTCATTTATTGACGACCATAGTAGATGGACTATTCTATACTTTATCAAGAGTAAGAATGAAGTATTTGATTGCTTCAAGAAGTATCTTGCACATGTGGAGAATCATACAGGTAGATCACTAAAGAAGCTCAGATCTGATGGAGGGGGAGAATACTTCTCCAAAGATTTTGATGAGTTCTTGCAGGACAAAGGTATCAAAAGGGAAGTGACTACTAGGTACTCTCCTCAACTAAATGGAATTGCAGAGAGGAGAAACAAGACATTGGTTGGATCAGCCCGAACAATGCTTGAAGAGAAGAAGTTGCCACATTATCTTTGGGCAGAAGCTATTTCAACTACAGTGTACCTTGTCAATCGACTTCCATCCAAATCACTTCAAGGTATGACTCCTTATGAAGCATGGCATGGAAGAAAACCTAGTCTTGGACATTGCAAGGTTTTTGGTTGTTTAGCTTATGTTCATGTACCATCACAAATAAGAGGTAAGCTAGATGAAAGGGCAACAAAGGCAGTGTTTATTGGATATGATTCAACTCAGATGGGTTACAGGTTCTTCAATCCTTCAACCAAGCAATTCACTACAAGTAGAGATGTTGTGTTTGAAGAACACAGGTCTTGGTATGATGAAGACAAACAAAAGGTAACACTACCATATGATCTTGATTATGACTCTCATCAATTAGGAAGCAAGCATGATACACAGGTCCAGGATCCAAGAAGTGATACAAACAATGACCAAGATGAAAGAGAAAGGGATTACAAGCTATGGAAGTCAAGAGGCAAAGCAAAGATGCAAGAGGTTGGAGAATGCTCCAAACAAGCACCTAGAAGATCAGCAAGAGAGAAGAAACAACCAGAAAGGTATGGATATGATTCCACATTTGTTACAAAGCATTCAATCTACTTGGCAAAAGACTCTATTTCAGAGGAACCCTCAACCTATGAAGAGGCAAAGGGAAACCCTAATTGGGAAAAGGCCATGAAGGAAGAGATAGATGCATTGAAGGAAATGGACACTTGGGATTTGGTTCCGATGTCACCGAATCAAAAGGTAATTGGTTGCAAATGGGTATATAAAGTTAAAAGAAATTCAGATGGATCAGTTTGCAGGTACAAGGCAAGATTAGTTGCCAAAGGATGCTCACAAACTCATGGTATAGACTATGAGGAAACATTCTCACCAGTTGCAAAGATGACTACAATCAGGACATTGATAAGTGTAGCTGCTGCAAGGAATTGGAGACTCCTCCAACTTGATGTGAAAAATGCATTCTTAAATGGTTGGATAAGTGAAGAGGTATACATGTCACAACCACCAGGTTTTGAAAACCCTAATCATCCATCTTATGTTTGCAGACTTAAGAAAGCATTGTATGGATTGAAACAAGCTCCAAGAGCTTGGAATTACAGGTTGGTTACATATCTTCAAGATCAAGGGTTCAAAGCTAGCAGCTCAGATCCTTCTCTATTCATCAAAAGGGATCACAATGAGGTTATCTATCTATGTGTATATGTACATGATATTATTGTGACAGGTGATGATCTAAATGGCATTCAAAGGATCAAGAGACACATGCAAGAGGTGTTCAAAATCAGTGACCTAGGTGAGCTCACATATTTCCTAGGTATGCAGGTGATATATACAGATGAAGGAATGTATTTGACTCAAAGAAGATACATTCAGGATCTTCTTCTCAAGTTCAAAATGGAGAACACTAAACCTGTAGGTACACCTTTGGAGATGAATCATAAACTTAGTGTTTATGAGGGTGAGAAAATTGAAGAAATAAAAGAGTATCAAAGCTTGGTAGGTAGCTTGATATATGCTACTCACACAAGGGCAGACATCTCATATAGTGTGGGAGTGCTTAGTCAGTTCATGCACTCACCAAGAAGACCACACATGGATGCGGCTAAGAGAGTACTGAAGTATCTCAAAGGTACAATCAACGAAGGTATATTCTATCCTTACTCTTCCGATTTGGATATCAAAATCTACTCAGATGCAGATTGGGTAGGAGCTAAGGATGATAGAAAAAGTACATCTGGTTACTTAGCATTTGCAGGTTCGAAGCTAGTGTCATGGAGTTCCAAGAAGCAACCAACAGTTGCTTTATCCTCAACTCAAGGAGAGTACAGAGGCTTGACCATAGCAACTGAAGAGGTAATATGGTTAAAAGCATTGTATCCAGATTTGGGACTTGTGAGTTCCAAACCTCACATATTTGGAGATAATGTAAGTTCCATGCATCTAGCGGCAAATCCTATTTTTCATGGGAGAACCAAGCACATAGAAGTCCATTACCACTTCATCAGGGAGAAGCTCATGGCAAAGGAGATCGACATTTCTTTTGTTCCGACTGAAAAGCAAGCAGCAGATATGATGACGAAGGCACTTGATGGAATAAAGCTTTGTAGATTCAAAGCTATGGCAGGTATTCAACCTATCAGAGAATGAAGACTCAAGCATACTTTAGCTTGAGGGGGAGCTGTTGGAACATCAAGCTTACACTATGCTTGAGGTGGATTTGATCTACATCAAAGGCTATCGCGTCGAAAGAATATCCGTTGGAGAGTTTTTTTTTCATATGCTCATTTATTGTATTTTTTGAGAATATTTTGATGGCTCATTTACCGTTGTAAAAGCCTTGAGTTGTACACATGTAAAGGTACAAATATAGGGCCAAAATCCCACGAAATTTTGGTGGTTGAAGTTGCATTCAATCAAGCAAATCAAGTCACCTAAAAGAAGATCAATCAAGATCTTCACTTTTCCTAGATTGTAGGGAAGTGAATTGATTCCATCCAACAACCATTCCCACCTTCATTTGAATTCAAATTCAAGTTGTAAAAGTCGTGGAACACTCCTCGAGGCTATATAAGGAGCTGAAATCACTTGTACATTACATGGAAGCAATATACATACACTTGTGACCATCATTGTCTTGCTCTTTCAATTTTCTGCATCATCTTCTTCACCAACAGTAATGTTGCAGAGGCTGCCGCTCTCTCCTCAGAGCTCCAAATTGAGTGTAAGAGGACTCATTTGAAAGGTATCAGTGTCTAGTTTATGCCTGTAAATTTTCAAGACATTTGGTTCAGCAGATTTGGAGATATCTTAGTTTTTCTGCCTCGGGGTCAATCTCTGCGTATTCCTGAAAAATAGGAAGTACCACCGGTGAATGTCGCATTCATTCCTATAGCATATTTTGCTTATTCCTTATACTTTTGTGCATTCCATACACTCAATCCTATGTGTATCAGTCCCATAAAATTACGTTTTCTAATTGTAATCACGCTGGTCGCTATGGGCATTTGAAGTTCATTGTCTCTTCCATAGATAGTAACTTTTTTGAGCTAGTCGACCCGCGAACCTATCTGTTTTGTATCGACTCATTCTCCTTGATGCTCCAAGGTACATAGTGTGTTTCTTTGCACTTATAGCATGCCTATAAGGTCTGTTTGAGTCTCCAAAAGCTCAAGGGCTGGTCTTGTGCCGGTTGGCTTGACCAAACTTCATCGCTTCGAAACGCACCTTTCTACCTTCGACAAGCTTCTCCAAGTTCTTTTAGTTATGACCCATCTTCTCATGAGCACTATATGCCTCTGCTAGACTAAGACGTTTAGTACTTTGATAGTGGGGCAACCAAACATACTACCTCATAGCATAGTTTTTTTAGTTCATTTGAGCCTTCCCCTACAACGAATATTATCACATGTCCAAACAATTCCTCATATCCTATAATGGGAGTTATTAAGATCATTTTGACTACTAGTGATGGTAGTTTTTTCACATTGTGAGATGCATTGTATGTGCTAGGGATCAAGAAAAATCTGTTGTCAGTTTTAGCATTGGTCGAGATTAGATTTGTTATCAAATTTGTTGATGATAGGTGGTGTACAGCTGATGATCTTTCAAATGGCAATGTCATTATTGCTTGTGGCATTTTATGTTGTGGAATATATAAGCTCATAGACTATGTAAAATTTTTGAATGATTTAGCATGTTAAATTCAGATTCTCAGGCTATCTCATATGCAAAGCTTTGGTGTGCATGCTTTACTCATCTAAATTATGCTAGTTTTCTATGTTTCTACAAATTTGATTTGGTATCCTCTCTGTCCAAACTTGAGGTACCTTGTAAACATGTATGTGAAGGTTGTATTTTGACCGAAATGCAACATTTTCGTTCACTAAGAATGATTCACTTAGAACTCCGCATAAGTTGTATCTTGTTCATAGTGATGTTTGTGGTCCTATGCACACACCTTGTTTTATAAACTACCTTTAATTTCCTAATTTCATTGATGTTTTTTCCAGGCATGCATGGGTTTATCCATTGAAGAAATGCTCTAAGTGTTTGTGTGCTTCAAATAGTTTTTGGTTATGGCTGAAAATCTATCAACATTTAAACTAGGCACCCTATGTTCTGATCGAGTGGGGGAATACATGTCTTTTTATTTTAATATATTTCTCACTGATTGTGGGATAAGACATCACTCTACAGTGCCATATACACCTCAACAAAATGAAGTTGCCAAAAGAAAGCAAGTCTCTCATCGAGATGACGTGGTGTGTGGTCAAAATTCAAGCTTTACCACATAGCTTCTAGCTTGAGGCCACTATGTGTGCAGCATACGTACTTAACAGGCATTGCATTTTTCATTCTTTAGAACCCTATAATTTTTAGAGCTTTTAGGTTATTTTTCTTTGATAATATGTTTTATGAATGCATAATGCCTAGAAATAAAGCTACCATATGTGACCCTTTCTATTGCATAGTTGGTCCTTGAGGTTCTTCTCATATTTCTTCATGAATAAATCTTACCTTTCCTCCTTTTTGCAACCTCAAGTTTTTATTTTGTTTAAGTTTTGGTTTCGGTTTCATTTCTGATTTTGGTTTCATGATCTGATTTCATGAATAAATGCTTTGTTCATGATATGATTTTGATTTCGATTTTGGTTTCAATTTTGGTTTCCATTTTTGTTTCCGTTTATGTTTCCATTTTTGTTTCCATTTTTGTTTCTGTTTTCGATTCTAATTTCAATTCTGTTTTCACTTCATGTTTCCTATTTTAGTTTCAGTTTCTGTTCTAGTTCCACAATCAGAACCTACGTTTACTCCTTCAGCCTCCTATGTTTACACCCACATTTACTCCTTCGGCTTACTCCAAGGTTTCGACTAAGGCATAGAACTTATGCATAACTTAAGGCATTACTTCAATGTCTTTGGCACCCAGAGCTCCCTTAGCGACCATTGCTAGCCATTGGCTACGTGCAAACCAATTTTAATTTATGAGTAGCAATAAGGAGTTTTACATTCACCAAGGTGGGAGGATTTGAACCCACAACTTCACTCACACAAGGGAAGTGTTTTACAACTACACTATCTCATTGTGTTGTCATCAAGTTCTCTTTTCTTATATTTAACACAACTTTCATCTCTTTCTTACTTTTTCAATTCCCAAGAACAACCCTTCCTTTTACATTTTAACTCAAACAATCTAAAAAATTGTTTTTACAAATCTAGCAAGAGGGTTTTGTTCTCTAAATCCTCATGGACGCTATGAAAATCATGGAGGATTTCGGTGAGTCACCTCTACCCAAGGTAACACTCGAGCAACAACTTGAGCTCCTACGACATGAACTTCGAGGCACTCAGAGCAAGATCTAACAACGCGATGAAGTACTCCAAAAGATGCAAACTGATGAAGATAACCTTATGAGGGTGCTCAAAGCTATTGTCTCTGCCCAATCAGATGGCACATATTCCAAGATTGGTGCTAAAAATTACTAGTTTTTACGGTCTCATCGCCGTAAGCATAGCCCTTTAGTCCTTTCATGGTTGTCACAGTTTGATGATTTTTATACTAATTAAACATATGTTGAAAGTGAAAAAGTCAAATTTTCCACTAGCTATTTAGTAGGAAAAGCTCAACTCTAGTGGAATGTCCTGTGGCAGCATCCAACAACATGGAAGGCTTTCCAACATAAACTGAAGGATTCTTTTCTTCCTCCTCAATACCATTTACATGTTTGACGTGCACGGACGACCCTTACATGGAAGGAGGGTCATACAATTACTACTATAGGGAGGCGTTCTGGCAAAATTTACTATTGGTTCGAATGGTGTGGGAATCCAAGGTAAGCTTCACACTCTACGACCTACAACTCTCAAGGAGGCTATATCTTTCACCTATGATGTAGAGAAAGAATTTGTGTCCAGAACCAAGTCAATCCTTCTACAACAACCACATCAAGGACCACTTTTTCTTAAACCAAATCTTCCCATGAAACGTAATTTTAATGTCCCATCTTACTCTAGTTTTCCTCATTCACCACAATCCACCTACTCAACTGCACTTATTGCTTCATGTAGCGTTCCTCGTCAAATCCATAAACAAGAACACTTGGACATAAAAAAGACATTTGCAAACATTAATTTTATTTTCAAAAGACCAAATCAGATAAAGTGCTTAAATCAAAACATGCATAATAATAGAGAGAAATCTTATCTTATGAATCTTTCGATGTTAGATTCTAGATACATCAATAGCTTCTCGATGAAGCCTCTTCCTTTTGAATACATTAGCTTTGGAACATAGCTTCTTGATGAAGGCTCGACCTCACGACCACCCCCAAGCTATCACAATCTCATTCACACTCACACTCTCAATCACACTCTCACTCACAATCTCAATCTCAATCACAATCATGTGACCATATAATTGGAATCCCAATCACATTCTCAATCTCATTCACACTCGCACTCTCAATCGCACTCTCACTCTCACTCTGGATCACAAGTAATTCTCAGATTTCTGTGTGTATTAATATCATCAACACTTAGCAAATCTGGAGAGTCTCCTTCCTTCAATCCGCATCTTTCAATTCTTTACTTGAAAAAGCCTCAATGTAAGATTCTTCAAACTTCAACAACGGATGTTCATCACGGAACGATGGTATCCTCCAAAGTTCCTCAATACTCAATCAATGAGTCGATGCCACATATAGTAGTAGGTAAACAGGGAACGAAATGCCATATAAGAATCCAAAGTGATCCCAAATCCTCTTTGAACCATTTGTCACATTGGACACAGTGAGCTTGTCCAATGTGTCATTTGTTATTTCATCTATGTCAAAGATCTGTCTTGAAATAATTTATGGGCACCAGGACAAAGACTCCCAATATTTGTACATGCTCCACATAAATCGGATACAAAGAAAATAACATAGATTCGAATAAACACTAAGGTGTCAAGCCGTGCAATTGCCATAGTCTGATCTTCTGACAGCTTCCATGCTTCTTTAAGCCAATCAAAAGAAGGAACATAGTTTTCAAGTGCAAAGTGGTGAGGACCATGAGTTGATGAGGCTTTCTCTCTTTGTATGCAAGCGGCCAGGTAAATGTTCACATTAGAAGGCTGTTTTCGGAAAATAGAATACAGATCAAAGAAAAGGACCTCTAGCATCATGTTGATAGCCGCCGTGAGAACAAGGCCAGAGAGCCTGGTTGAAGAAGCCATCAAAAGGTTCTATTATGCTATGAAATGTAGAAGAGGATCTTTCCGTGATTTGTGACTCGGGAGTGCACAACACTGCCTCTTCCTAATTTGTAAGAACAACCTTCAATGTTGTAACAAGCTTGTTACGTAAGGAATTGATTCCCTGCTTCTCTTGTAATAAAATTTAGTTTGCTGCAATCTTGCAAGTCTAAGCAAATCCTTATATGTAGATGCTAGAAGAATCTAGGAAATCATCGTTAAGCTTCTCCAGGCTCCCTAACAACGAAAGCTCGTTGATTCAGCTTCGCGGGAGTTCTGCATCTTTAAGCGTGTCCATGTAAGTGCGACATATCCCTGTACTGTGCACATTCTATTGAAAGACTTCAATAGTTTGTGTATGTGAAACAATGATTCATACACCTCTATAATGGTAAAGTCCGAGATTCCTTTGTGGAACAGAAAAGCTCAGTATTACTGTTCGTCTCTTTTCTTCGCCACATCTGTGCCATGCAACATTACATTATCTACATAGCTTCCCTTTCCCGTCCTCCTTCTTCTGATTTTGCAGTAAAAGAGATATGCTTCTGACACATCTAATGCTCTCACTCAAGTCATCGAACCTTGAGTCCACATCAGAACTTGATTCTCCCAGACTTAGATGCCCTGATGACAATCCCCTCCACCACTGTAAGAATCTTTGCCATGCTTAGCCTAGGAACTTTGCATCCACCGATACTGCACTTCCACGTAGATAATTCCATCAGCAATTGGCGTAACGAGCTCCATCTTCTTCGCCTACATCAGATTGCTATGCAGTGATGAACGTCTGCTGAAGGCTATCGTGCATGCATCTAGTCTCGTTCCATATATTTTGGCTGCAACTCCTATTTGCAATCCTTCTGCCCTCCTGTCGTACGCAAGAGCCAACATTATTAAAATAAAGAAACAAAACTAGCATCACTTTCGCGCTCGCTATTTTGGAAATTCTTACGCAGAGGAGTTTTCATCTATTTTTAGCTTCACGTTGAGTTGCTTTGCTTTTACGTTTTGTTTATATTTAATGTATTCTATTCAGATTATGATTTACAAGATATCATACTTGTATAAAACATAGGTTCACAAGCCAAGTTCATATGCACACACGGATTCACATTCACACGCACAAACGACTCAGTACACACATTACTCCGATATTCATATAGATGGGCAGAGATATTCATTACAATTTATCTTGTTTTTCACTCACATACATACGCAAGATATCTTCAAGTACTCGATTAACCCTCTCGGTTTCCTCAATCTAAAATACTTTCGGTGAGTTACTGTTGTTCATCACATTACTTCGATAGTCAATATTTTCGAATTAAGGTAAGTATATGCCTATAACGGGCATAGTACATTCTTCCCCTCTTTGAAGAACTTTGTCCTCAGAGTTGAAAGAACATGCAGTATCGTAATCAATCAAGGTATTGACATTAACAATCAAGATGTGTTATGAATTGGTACACGACTCTAGAACTATCTAGCCGTGTAACTTTTATTGAGATGATATTCGTTAAATGTAATATACTAAGTACAATCCATGGAAATGAAGAAAATAATGGAAGAAGTACTTATCTTTCTAAGGTTGCATAGCAACATTCCCTGATTGCTTTCACCTCATCTTGATGTGATTCTCTAAAAAGTTTCTGAATCAAATCCTCTCGCTCTTTTATCCTTGTCTTCAAAGCCTGCATCTTGTCCCGGAATCCAACTCTGCACTGATACCACTTGTAGCGTTCCTCGTCAAATCCATAAACATGAACACTCAGACATACAAAAGACATTTGCAAACATTAGTTTTATTTTCAAAAGAACAAATCAGATAAAGTGCTTAAATCAAAACATGCATAATAATAGAGAGAAATCTTATCTTATGAATCTTTAGATGTCAGATTCTAGATACATCAATAGCTTCTCGATGAAGCCTCTTCCTTTTGAATACATTAGCTTTGGAACATAGCTTCTTGATGAAGGCTCGACCTCCGGACCACCCCGGAGCTATCACAATCTCATTCATACTCACACTCTCAATCACACTCTCACTCACAATCTCAATCTCAATCACAATCATGTGACCATATAATTGGAATCCCAATCGCATTCTCAATCTCATTCACACTTCTCACTCTCAATTGCACTCTCACTCTCACTCTCGATCACAAAGTAATTCTCAGATTTCTGTGTGTATAAATATCATCAACACTTAGCAAATGTGGAGAATCTCCTTCCTTCAATCCGCATCTTTCAATTCTTTACTTGAAAAAGCCTCAATGTAAGATTCTTCAAACTTCAACAACGGGAGTTCATCACGGAACAATGGTATCCTCCAAAGTTCCTCAATACTCAATCAATGAGTCGATGCCACATATAGTAGTAGGTAAGCAAGGAACGAAATGCCATATAAGAATCCAAAGTGAGCCCAAATCCTCTTTGAAACATTTGTCACATTGGACACAGTGAACTTGTCCAATGTGTCATTTGTTATTTCATCTATGTCAAAGATCTGTCTTGAAATAATTTATGGGCACCAGGACAAAGACTCCCAATATTGGTACATGCTCCACATAAATCGGATACAAAGAAAAAAACATAGATTCGAATAAACACTAAGGTGTCAAGCCCTGCAATTGCCATAGTCTGATCTTCTGACAGCTTCCATGCTTCTTTAAGCCAATCAGAAGAAGGAACATAGTTTTCAAGTGCAAAGTGGTGAGGACCATGAGTTGATGAGGCTTTCTCTCTTTGTATGCAAGCGGCCAGGTAAATGTTCACATTGGAAGGCTGTTTCTGGGAGTATTGCATCCACCGATACTGCACTTCCAGGTAGATAATTCCATCAGCAATTGGCGTAACGAGCTCCACCTTCTTCGCCTACATCAGATTGCTATGCAGTGATCAATGTCTACTGAAGGCTATCGTGCATGCATCTAGTCTCGTTCCATATATTTTGGCTGCAACTCCTAATTGCGATCCTTCTTCCCTCCTATCGTATGCAAGAGCCAACATTATTAAAATTAAGAAACAAAACTAGCATCACTTTCGCGCTTGCTATTTTGGAAATTCTTACGCATAGGAGTTTTCATCTATTTTTAGCTTCACGTTGAGTTGCTTTGCTTTTACGTTTTGTTTATATTTAATGTATTCTATTCAGATTATGATTTACAAGATATCATACTTGTATAAAACATAGGTTCACAAGCCAAGTTCATATGCACACACGGATTCACATTCACACGCAAAAACGACTCAGTACACACATTACTCCGAAATTCATATAGATGGGCAGAGATATTCATTACAATTTATCTTGTTTTTCACTCACATACATAAACGAGATATGTTCAAGTACTCGATTAACCATCTCAGTTTCCTCAATCTAAAATACTTTCGGTGAGTTACTGTTGTTCATCACATTACTTTGATAGTCAATATTTTCGAACTAAGGTAAGTATATGCCTATAACGGGCATATTACACTTCATCTCTCCAACTTACCAAACCACCTACCCTACAAACTTGATTCATGGATGCCCAAAAAAAGTGACCATGAATCACCTACTAGAATTGTGGTAAACCTCGGCATACAAAAACGAAGTGTCAATTGTGACCTCTTAACATGAAACTAGTTGCAGTTCAATTACATAACATGGAGGCCCATAATGAAGAAATTCCTCCTCTTTGGATAGAGGAATCATTGGAGAAGGACTTAAGTACCTTGGGTAACCATATCTCTCTTCATTCTCTACTTTGCATGTAGGGTACTATAAATACGAAACTCATTAAAATTTTACATGAGGATGGTAGTTCACATTACTTCATTTCACATTTATTAGTACAAAAATTTAAATTAAAAATGTTTCCTTCCTTTTATAAAGTAAAAACTTCATTTCAAGGTAATCGTTATAATGTAACACAAGAAATGCAAGATGTTACGATTAGCATAGGCACATATGTTGATTCACGAACATTTTTAATTACACCTTTGCAATCTTATGATGTTATACGAGGTATGCCTTTTCACCATCATTATAACCCTCACATTGACCACCATACAAATACCTTTAACTTTGAATTTAAAGGTCAAATCATTACTTCTTCTGCACGACATGATTTCCAGCCATTTCCATTGATTATTCATACTCAAGTAAAATGTGCATTTAGAAAAGGATTCAATTCATGCACTATTTTTGTCAATGTCATCAATGATTATACTCATACACTTTGAGATGCATATAAACCTTTCATGACTACTTATAAGGATGGTTTTATGTCTGAGTATCCCTCTGAACTACCACCATCTGGAGGATCCTTTGACCATAGCATAGACTTAATCCCTAGTAGTTCTTCTCATCATAAAGCACCTTATAGACATGGCCCACTAGACCAAAAGGAAATAGAAAACCAAATAGAACTTATCGAATAAAACTTATCGAATGTGCATTGATTATAGAGCCCCTAACAAGATCACAATAAAGAATAGATACCCTGTTCCTCAAGTAGATGATCTTTTAAATAAATTACGAGTCTTTAGTAAAATTGATCGAAAATCGGGATACCGTGCATTACGAATTTATGGTAATGCCCTTTGGACTTATTAATGCTCGTGCTACATTTGCACAAATGATGAACAATATTTTTGTTGATTACCAAGCTTTTGTTCTTGTGTTTTTTGACAATATACTTGTTTACGGTAAGAATGATAGTGAGCATGAGAAGCACCTTAAAACAATTTTTCATTTACTACGAGAGAAAAAGCTTTATGCTAATCCTTAAAAGAGTTATTTTTTCAATGTAAGCTAGAATATCTAGGACATATTATTTCACATGTTGCATGGGGACTTACCCAACAAGAATCCTTTGAAAAACTAGAACATGCACCTGTTTTAGACTCACCTGATTTTTCACAACCTCTCATGTTCTTAATGATGCTTGTGGTTTAGGAATAGGTGCTATTTTAATGCAAAATCATCATCCCATTGCATTTGAGAGTACGAAGTTTAGGCCCTCATAAAAGAATTATAGTACATATGATAAAGAATTGTTAGCGGTTGGTCATGCTTTGGGAATTCGGAAATACTATCTTATGGGCTCTAAGGACTTAATCAAAACCGATCAACAAGCTATTAAGCATTTATTAAATCAGCCCTTAATCTCTGTTTAGCATCTTAAATGGGCATCATTCATTCAAATTTTCCAACCCATGATCCAATATCAGCCTGCTAAAGATAATGTTATAGGTGATGCTCTTACCGATTTCCTTCACATTTTGTTGTTTTGCATAATATTTCTGCCATCCAAACTTATTCTTTTCAAGAAATGGTTTCCACTTATGCATTTGATTTGTATTTCTCAAGTGCATGGCATGACTTCTACAATGGTGCATCTTTATCTAATGAACATTATACATTTCACAATAATTTTCTTCATTTTCAACATAGATTATGCATAACCCAAGCTTTTTAAGATTTTGTCATCAAAGAAATGCATGACCATCTTAGATGCTTCATAGAGGCATAGAAAGCACCATTTCTGCTTGTAAAGATTTCTTCTTCTGGCCACACATGGAAAAAAATATTGCACATTATGATTCTCAATGCATTGTATGTCAGCGTGTAAAACGTCATCATGGTAAACCATTTGGATTATTAATGACACCCCATTCCAAACGAACAATGGGAAAAAAATTCTATGGATTTTATCATAGCTCTTCCCATCACTTCATCACATAATGATATGATTTGGACAATAGTTGATAGTTTTAGTAAACATGCATATTTTATTCCAGGTCAAAAAACTTTGTCTGTACCTTAGGCTACAAAATTATTCATTAAATGCATTTTCCCACATCATGGATTTCCTAAAGTAATGTTATCTGATCGTGATGTTAGATTTTGTAATCATTTTTGGGTTGCCTCATTTCAACATTTTGGTTCTGAAATAGATTTTATCTTTGCATTTCATCCGAAAAGTAATGGAAAAAGTGAGGCTACAAATAGTACTATTCTTGTTTATTGCATTGTTATTCATTAGATAGTCCCACTAACTAGGATGAAAAGTTGCCATCGCTTCAATTTGATTAGAATAACACCATACACACCACTAATAGTTGTGCACCTTTTGAAATTGTTTATGGAAAAAAGCTTCCCACTCCCATGTCACTCACCCAAACCGGCATTCTGATGGTTGACTCTATTGCTCAAGCTCACATTTTTATACTTCACAATGTTCACGAGCACATTAAGAAAAGTCAAGAGCAATACACACGTAATATCAATACAAAACAATTAGCTAAGGAGTTCAAGGAAAATGATCTTGTGTAGTTGTGTATTATTAAAAGACGTCTCAAAAATATTTTTCAACATCCTAAAATTAAACTTGCACCACACTATTATGGAGTGTTTTGCATTATACAAAACATTAGTGATAATTCATTTAGATTAGATCTACCATCTCATTTGAATATACATAACTCTTTTCATATTAGTTTACTTAAACCATTTAAAGGAACTTTACCAATCACTCCACTTCTTGATGACCCTCCTTTAACTGAAGAACAATGTGAAATCTTGGTTCCTGAGAAAATAATTGATCATGATGTCACTACTACATGCATAGGTACTCAGTATCATTGATTTTTTGTTAAGTACAAAAATCACTCTATTGAAGAATGTCAATGGATACATAAAATATAGTTAACACCTCATTATGACCACTTAATTTTTGCATATCATACACAAACACATTAATGTAATTCCTCCATGAACATTTCCATGCATGTGTTTTCACATAACATGCTTATTTTCATTTAGTGATGGAAGATGTGACTGTCCATCCATGTTTATTTTTATTTTATCAACCGAGGTCAATTGCTTTTTCAACTGAGGGGCATGTTATAAATTATGGAATGTGTTGAACAAGGCACTGTTGGAGTGTTAATCTATTAATCTATTAATGTGTTTTGGTGTTTTTGATATAGCAGCTGAAGGTTCATGAGGGCCTGAAAGGCGTGAAAGGGCAGACATCAATAATCCGACGTTAGGGTGGATATCAATAATCCAAATTATAATTTAGTTTGTAAATAAACCCATGTAGAATGTTCTATTGTTAGAAATAGTTAGAAAAGTAGTGGTTAGAATAAGGGTCATTGTAGACCACAATTTTTGATATTGAAAATCATTGATGAAGTTCATGAAGTAAAGATAGTTCCCAAAAGAGGGTGTCTGCATAGGACCACAAACATGAGTGTGAAAAAATTGCAGTTTCTGAGTAGCTCAAATTGAACAATCTTTTGGTAAATAGAAACCCTACATTTTGCCCAAAATATAGCCTTCACATATATGTTTTCCAGGCGCCTCAAGTTTGGGCAAAGAGGACACACTTTCAAATTTTTGTAGGCATAGCAAACTAACAAAATTTAGATGACCAAAGCATGCATGCCAAAGCTCTGCATCTAACAAAGTGTAAGAATCATGTAATCCATATGCTCAATCATTCATAGATTTTTCATAATCTATGAGCTTATATAGCCCATGACATAAAATATTGGAAGGAGTAATGACATCACCATTTGATAGATCATGAACTTCACTTCTATCATCAACAAATTTCACAACCAAGTAAATCTTGGCTAAAGTTGAAATTGATAATAGATTCTTCTTAATCCTTGGCATAAATAAAGCATATGACAATGTAAAAGAAATACCATCACTAGTAGTCACAATGATCTTACCAACTACCATAAGAGTATAAGAGGAGTTATTGGCACATGTGAGAGTATTCCTTGTTGGGGCAGGCTCAAGTGAATTGAAGAAACTGCATAGCGAGATAATATGGTTGGTTGCCCCACTATCAAAGTACCAAACATTTGATTCTACTAAAGACACACTATTCATGTGAAGATGGGTCAAAAGTGCAAACAGTGGTAAATTCTCATTCTTCATCCTTTACAAGATTAGTAAACTCTATTTTGGGTGTAGAGGCCTCTGCAATAACAATTCGAATCTTTTTCTTCCTTCCCTCTTTAGCAGGTAGTTTTGAAAATTCTTTATGACATGATCATTTGCTTTACAATATTTGTAACACATTTTGAGCTTTTTGTTTTCTTCTCATCTCTCTCATCCTTCTTTGATTGTGCAAAATTAGTAGATTTTTGCTTACAAGTAGAAGAGCTCCATTTACCTTTGCCTTCTCACTAGCTAGGAAAGCTTGATCTGCAAGATGCATAATAGACCTCTTCTAGCTAGACTGATCTTCTTGCAATAGAACATAGACTAACTCCTCAAATTCTAAGGCATTTGAATTGCCTTTCATCATGAAACGAAGAGTAGAAGCAAAACTCTGATATGAATTGGGAAAACCGTTCAGAATAGTCTACACAAGTGAACTATTAGGGAAGACTTCATCAGCAGAAATCAATTATTCTTTCAAATGTTTGATCTTTGTTAGAAATTTGTACATGGAATCATCGTCATTCATGTGCTGAAGCAAGGTGGCATTAAGGTGTCTAGGAAACTTTGATAGCCTTGAACTTTGTACAGATATGTAGCCACATATGGTCTTTATACATGCCAAACCATATGGCTAACAAAAATTCCTATACAAGATTTTGTAGGGTCTAAGTGGAAAAATTACATTTTTTACAAAATGCAGATGGCATACCAATGTGCTAGAAAATCCATTTACATGTGAAATTTAGGCTATCACTACCTTTGATAGGCTTTACAAGTATATGAATTTTCATGTGATTTGGAGATATTGAAATTTTTGCCCTAATTTTCAAAGTTTGACCAGCTTTGATCACTACCCCAGATTTGCTCGATTTCTTCCAAAGTTTGCGTGTGAAATCCCTTTGACATCCTTGATGCATCTTGGAGTTCTCAGGGAATTTTGACCATATTCAACGAATGTGTTTCGTGTAGGCCTTCATGAGTGAGAGAGGAGAGAAAATCTTGATGACATTCGCCCCCACTAAACCTACGATTCCTCTGAAAGCGCCACTCTAGGATCTCTGAAAAAAAAATGTTCCAGGCATCAAATTCTTTTATAGGCAACATCAAAAACATGGAATGAAAATTTATTATATGCATGAATGAGGAGGTAACGTGACATGAAGCAAAACTTGCATGAAGGAAAGAATTGAAACAGGCAACATGAATGTGCATGAACAAATAGGCAACATAGATGCAAATGAACAAGCAACATTGACAACAAGAAATAAAACAAACAAGCATCAATATGTAGTGGAAGTGGATGTATTGCTTCATTTTAAGCATCAATTCCTCTGATCTTGAAGAAAAATTTGTGCCTTTTTCATAAAGCAATCTACGTTAAATATAATTATAAACAAAGATTTAGGATTTTTCAAGAGCCATCTTTCATTTTTAGCTTATTTTAGATCAACTCCTTTCCTACATAAATATGAATATGCTCTTTCTCTAATAACATGCAAGGAAATTGAACTAAACTCCACTAATGCATAAATCTGTCTATATAGTTTGTGATTTATTCTACTATACCTTTTTATCTTCCTTTGGCTTGCTTTTTTTTCCTTTTTTTATGATGATGATGATGATTTGGCAACTTTATGGTTACAATCACTTTTTTGGGGTGGAAGAAAGTGTAAAACTTCCTAGTAACATGTAGTAGCTTTTTTTTTATGACGCGGAAAAATTAAACCCTGATACAAGGTACAACCATTTTTTATGACGGAGAACAGTCATTTAAACTCCGATACAAGTGCTGTGAGATGGACTAAGGATGTAGAAACATGCAGTAGTAGGAGCTAGGATTTCAACAATTATGCTTTCAATACAGGATACATATGCATGTTTATATATGAAAGTCATGTCATCAAAATAAACCTCTAAATCTACATGCCCTATCATTCCACAATCCTAGATTATAATCAATTTTTAGTAGAGAAATTACTACTTAAGATACAATTTTTCACAAGTAGAGAAATCATCATTTGCCCTTTTTTTGACTCAAGTGATGTGGATATGCAATGCAATGCAAAGACTGAAAAAAAAAACATGCACGAAACAAAAATGCAAAAAAAGTAGAATGAACCTGAGAAAACACAAAGCAACATGAAATTGAAAACTTAATGATATTTTTATATGTTATATATATATATATATATATATATATATATATATATATATATATATATATATATATATATATATATATATATATATATATATATATATATATATATATATATATATATATATTAATTTATTTCTTCTTTTTTTTTCTTTTTTTTGTTTTTTTTTAATAACATGGACACTCTTGTTTATGAATCGGCCTCATTGTTGTCATCTTCTTCAATGTCGTCATCCAAAATGTACTCATCATTATCATGTTTCTTGAATAACTTTATCATTTTACCTGCAATCAAAGTTTTTAGTGCAACACCACTTAATTCACATAGAGCATACGTACTATTGTTGTTGACTTTTGATACAATGTATGGCCCAAACCACCATTGAATGAGCTTTTTGCATGCATCATATTGAGAATCAAATGTACTATCATAAATGAGCCCCCAATTTCCTACTTCAATTGGCTTAGGACCCAATCAATAACTTTTATCAAAATAATTCTTTTTCTTCATTCTAAATTCTCTTAATTTTTCAACGGCATCATCAAGTCTTAATTTACCTTGTTCTAACTATTTAATGCGCAAACTCAAAAAATCATCAGTAGACATGTTTTCAGACCAAGGCAAATTTGACCATGCGAAAATATGAGACTCAATTGGAAACAATGGTTTTTGACAGTACATGAGTTCAGCAGGCATATACCCAGTAGTATGTGTGCATGTCATTCTATCTGCCCAAAGTGCAAAAGGTAAGAATCTAGGCCATTGTTTGATGTCACCGTTACATGCTTTAGATATGGCTTTCACAACAGGAGGATGCCCTTTCTCTATTTTACCATTGGCCTCTAGATTATATGCAGTAGTGAGAGACAAAGGAATACTCTGATGTTTAAAGAACTCTTTGGCTTCTCTTGCATTTAACTCTCCATGATCGGAAACTACTTTCTCTATGTACCCAAAGCGACTTATGACATCTTGAAGCAAGAATTTGCAAACATTGTAAGTGGTCTTAGATTGTAGTGCACGTCCCTCTACATGATTAGGTAAATCCTCTCTTGCAAGTACAATGTAATGCATTTTGTCAATAACTTTAGGCATAGTTATAAGATCTATTACCCACTTATAGTGAATACAAGGTGGATAAGTAGGATGCAATGGATCTCTATGTTTGATTGATGAATGAAGTTGACAAGTAGAACATGTAGAAACATAGCTACTAATATCAATGTACCTCCTAAGCCAATATTAGGTACTTCTAATTTTTTTCATATGTTCCAAAAAATCCTTTATGACCTGCCCATAATGTCTCATGCATTTCCTTCATTACTTGCAATTGAAGACCTTGTTTTCCTAAGACTCGTTGTGGATTCTTAACCTTACCCTTAGCATGTCTCCAAAGATAACCATAACATAGGAAAAAGTTATAAGCTTGTTTCCTAATGTTTCGAAATCTATTCGTAGTCCAGCTAGGTAACAATTGTAGTGTACTCAGATACTTTCCTATGTCTCTCTATTCATTTTCGTACTCAGACTCATGAATTTCCTCATACTCTTATATATGTGGAACATAGTCAATTAAGTTCACATTCGTTATTAGATCACTTTCAAGATCATCAAATCTAGCTCTCGATAACATATCAACAACTGAATTTGACTTACCTAAAATATGAACCAACTTAGGATTTATGAACTTAATATATGAGATCCATCTAAGCATGGCTATATCAGGAGATGAACAATTGGCTATCATTCCAATGAGAAGCAAACAATAAGTCTCAACTTTGACATTTGCACCAATGAAATATTCTTTGTCTACTTTCAAAGTTGTTACCATACCCCATAGTTTTCATTGGTCTGTGGATATTTTCGTTGTGTTTCATGTAAAATTTTGGCACCAAAGCTAATTGCATATCTATTCCCTTCACCATCATCTTGACTTATGACCCAACCTATACCAATAGGACTAGTATCAACAGTCCATATAATAGGTCTGTTAGCACAATAGTCTACACGCTTAAGGATGGGAGCTTCAAGTAATAATTTCTTCAATTTACGCATAGCTTCAGTGTGTTTGTCAGTCCAAAAAAAAATTTGCTTCTTCCTCAACAAGTCATAGATACAATCAGCAACATGAGGAAAGTGTGGCATCCAAATAACATAAAAGATGCAAGCACCAAGAAATCTACGTATCTCACTCCCATTGTTACATGTTTCAGAAATATTGCTAATGGTAACAACTTTTTGTGGGTATGGCTTTCGACCATAATGACCACATAAATGTCCAACAATAAGAAGCTCGTTGACACCAGAAATAGATTTCTCTATGGAAAACGTAAGACCTACCTCATCAAATCCTTGAAATATTCTTTCACAATCAAAGATATGATGAAGAACAAATTTACGACATCCAGATGAGTCTAAAGTAATGTCCTTTACACGTTCCTCACTCTCTTTAATTGGAATATCATCAATGAATGGCATAGTTATATAAAGGATAAAATCATGTAAGACCATATTCATAGAACTCATCATATGAGCCTCAGAATTGGTCGCTCCTTGAGGTAAAGTATACATTCACACTAAGCTTAAAGGAGTTTTCATTGTGGTTATGTCACGACTGTCAATTGCTAATTGGAATTGGTCATATCCTTAATATAAATCACCCATTGAATAGATAGAATGTCATAAAAATGATTCAACAAACTTATCTACAATGGGTCCTGTTCCTACATTCCTTATCCTGACTTTATTGACAGGTTGGAGATCTTAAATAAAACATAGTTTCCCATTCTTTTTAGTCACAATGAACCATCTCTTTTAGTAATGTGCAAAAGATGGCTCTAAAATTCTCATGTTTATCTTCTCCTTAAGTAGTTTCATTAGCTCAGATAAGTGAGCCTTTGGAACTGGTATAGGATGAAGATTCCATGGAATATGTGGAATAGTAAAGATTATCATGGGTGCAACTAGCTTAGGATCTACACAACCAATCTCATGAGGATACATAGTAAAGGCTTTTCCATGGCTACATATGACTCTCTCAAATTTATCTCTCTCTGCTAGCAAAAGAAAGTCATCATCTCTACCAATTTTCACCTGTTTGATTGTCTCATCCGTGAATGTATGTCCTATGTTTTTCTTATCCCGAAGAGTTGGATCATTTTTCACATCAATAATTTTTTCATTACTTCCTTGAGGTAATGGTTGAGGTAAGGCATCATGTGTTTGGTTAAATTTTGAGCACTTTCAACATTGAGAGCATACTCTTGGATTAGAGCATACTCATCAAGGGAAGAAAGAAGAATAATATGGGAATTAGAATTCTATTGAAGACATAACTCTAACTCCTCAAGAGTAGAGAAACAATGAGATGTTTCAATCACATGCTCAATGTTCTCATCATGCTTCATGATTTTGTTGTTTTTATAATTTTTTTGGGTTTTTTGGATACAAGACTTGGACAATTGACTCTTATGAAGAAAATCTAATCTAGAATGTGGAAAACAAACTCACAAACTATTGTACATGTTGGTTGGATGCAAGATGTCAAACCAATATTCACTGTTGTCCCGTTCAACAATGGATTCTATCCGAAATTTTGATCATATGTAGCTCCAAACATGAATCGAGGTGCATAATCACTACAAGCATGCTCATGACCTTGAGTAACAATAGGTTTCTTTCTAATTGACTATCAATTCCTAGGATGATTCACTCCTACCATCATGACTTGAAGTGATTGCATTCCATCCTTAGACTTAAATCTAGCATAGGTAGACCCATCATCCATGGCTTTAGTTTCCATACGACTCTCACAAATAAAAGGTTGACCTAAGAGAACTTCATAGGAGCAATTATCTTGAATAAAAAAGTGAAACTCTTATGTGATTTCTCCTATGGATATGGGCACACTAGCACAAGCTCCATACAGGTTAGCTACACGATTATCTGTAGTTCTCATGCGCCAGCCACAATCTTTATCTAGCCATCAAAACTTATCATAGACTTCTCTTGAAATCACATTGGTTTCGGAGCTGGAATCTACTAATGCATTTACAGTGATAGTGTTCTTATCATTTCCTATTTTAACATGCATCTTTGATGTACCTCAAGACCAAAATTTTCTTTTAAAGTGACTTTAAGGATTGTTTTCATGATTTTCATGGTCAAGTTGAATAGGTCCTTAGAAAATTTTTATTAATATTTACTTCATCATCATCAAAGTCCTCTTCATCAAATTCATCAAAGTTTAAGGCTTCATTCATAGTTTGATCTTGATCTAGAGAATCTTGTATCTCAGTATCTAGATTAAGCAGAAACCTCTTCCTTTTAATTAGGCCGATAAAGTTATCTTTAAAAACAGGCTTTGCAATAGAGAAAACTTGTTCTAAAGACATGGTCACTTGACTCTGAAGCAAAATGTCATCTAAAATCTCCATAGGATCTATTTTTCTCTCAATTTCTAAAATCAAGATGGCTTTAGGTTTTCTTTTTGGTTTCTTTTGTTTTTGCTTAGGATCTTGCTTTTGTTCATGTTCTCGTGTTTGTTCTTCAGTTTGTTTTGATTGTTCTTGTTTAATTAAAGGCTTTGGTTCTGTTAATTTTCTTTGTGTTGTCTTCTTCCCTTTTTGTTTCTCCTCTTGTTTTTGTTCATTGGGTTGTGATTCTTGTTTTTTATCTTTGGATTGTGATGTTTCTCCTTGCTCTATGATTGTTTCTATTCCCTCTGAGGTTTGTTTTCGAGTCGCTCTTCTCTCACTAGGCTCAACTTCATCTCTTTTTCATTTTTCTTCTACATTGGATATGTGAGAAATAAGAGATTGATCTTCTATCGGTGACTCCCAAGCTGTTATTCTCCTAATCTCATCTCGTGCGCTTACTAAAGCCTCTATGGAAAAGTCACCTTCCTTTGTGGGTTTACTTGATTCTACTTGTTATTCAGCAAGAGCTTCTAGTTTCACTCCTCTAGTTCCTATGTCCCTTATGGTTATATATTCATAGTGTTTTTTCATTCCTCCCTTACCATAATTTCCTTGCAAAGGTAGCCTAGATCGATAGTCACATATTTTCTTATCTATGTCTATTACTAGTCGTTGCTCCTTAGCAGCCTTCAATAGTTCACAATCTCTCAAAAAGTGCTCAAATGAATCACACCAAGGACACCTACGAGGGCCACGCACAAAACCATTTTGATTTTGAGGATTTTTGATTAACTTGTGTTGGGAAATTTTCAAATTGAGTATTTTGTTGATAAGGAACTACTTGAACAAGATAATTAGGATTTTGATAAGGCATTTGATGTATTTGAGGAGCTTGGGGAGCAGCATGTGGTGCTTGAGGTGCAAGAGGAGCTTCCATAGTATATGGTTGACGATTTTGAAAATTTTGATTTTGAGGATTTGAAAAGTTGTTTGAGAAGCTTGAGGATATATGTTTTGATACATTTAAGGATTTTGCACATAAGGATGAGGATTTTGCATTGAACGATTATGCATTGGAGGAACTTGATATGCTTGAGTAGGAGCTACTTGTGGATTTTGATTGCTAGCTATAACATTTTGATTAGGCTCTTGAAAAGACATTGGGTTCATTTGATTTTAGAAGGTTTTGGTGTAATTAGATTGTAAAGCTTCTATAGTCTTGGCCAAATTGGATTGTGTAGCAATAAGACTTTCCATTTTCTTAGTGAGAATTTCCATTTGGGATTGTTCAACTACACTTTTATTTGGCTCTACTTTAAAACCTTGTGTAGGATCCATCATTTGAGGAATAGGAGTAGAGTGAAAAAGCATAGCATGGGATTTTTCTCTAACTTGCTCCTTAGTTTGTGGAAGGCTCGCTTGAGGAACACTAGTTTGCTCATAAAGCATGGATTCTCTTTGATGTCTATGGGCTACAACCTCAACTAATTTATGCACTTTTTTCCAATTGACAGTAAGACCATAGCGCTTATCTGGCTCTTCTAACCATCGTTCAACTTCCCTACGAGTTTCAAAATGAAGAAGCTTAAGAAAATTGATCACAAGATCAAGTTCCGAAGTTATCTTATCCTCATCACGAAGTTGTTCATAGCATAGAATATACTCATTTTGTAAGTGATTAATAGAGCTTCTAGGCTTTGGGGAATTGATCCATCATAAGAATCCATCCCAATTATGTTGGCTATAATCTTCAAGATAGAAGTCTTTGAGCATCTCCTTTCTAAAATCACTCCAAGGAAGAGTATCATATTGAGTGACACAGTTTATGATAGAGCTATCAACAATTCATTCAAAGAATGATATCAAAAGATCTTCGGGAAGACCAAAAATCATAGCTTTCTCTTCAAACAAATATAAGTAGCTTGTAATGTTGATGCCATTGAATTTTCCCTTCTCTCTCAACATAGAAGAGACTATTCTTTGGCCTTGTTTTTCAACAATAAGGGATTTGAATCCTTCCTCCATCTTAAGTTAATGAGAAACTCATGCACGATTCACAAATGTGTTTACTTCACGGCGAAGATGTGCATGATACTCTGAGAAATCCAGTGCAACACTCAAGAATGATGATGATGATATGATGAGGATGAAAAATATGAAACAAAGGATATGGATCACAACCTTCAAGCTAAGCTTCACACTCTACAACCTACAACTCTCAACAAGGCTATATCTTTCACTTATGATGCAGAGAAAGAGTTCTAGTCCATAACCAAGTCAATCGGTCTACAACAACAGCATCTACGACCACTTTTTGTTAAACCAAATCTTCCCATGAAACGTAATTTTAATGTCCCATCTTTGTCTAGTTTTCCTCATCCACCGCAATCCAACTACTCCACTGCACCTATCTTCATCTCTCCAACCTACCAAACCACCTACCCTACAAACTTTAGTGATGGATGCCCAACAGAAGCGACCACGAATCACCTGCTAGAACTGCTGTAAACTTGGGCATACAAAAACAAAGTGTTGATTGTGACCTATTAACATGAGACTAGTTGCATCTCAATTACATAACACGGAGGCCCATAATGAATAAATTCCTCCTCTTTGGATAGAGGAATCATTGGAGAAGGACTTAAGTACCTTGGGAATGATATCTCCCTTCATTCTATACTTTTCATGTAGGATTCTATAAATAACAAACTCCTTAAAATTTTACATGATGATTGTAGTTCACATAACTTCATTTCACATTTATTAGTACAAGAACTTAAATTAAAAATGTCTCCTTCCTTGTATAAAGTAAAAGCTACATTTCAAGGTAATCATTATAATGTAAGATGAGAAGTGCAAGATGTTATGATTAGCATAGTCCCATATATTGATTCACCAACATTTTTAATTGCACCTTTGCAATCTTATGACGTTATACTAGGTAGGTCTTTTTGTCATCATTATAACCCACACATTGACTACCATACATATACTTTAAACTTTGAATTTAAAGTCCAAATCATTACTTTTTCTTCACGGCATGATTTCCAGCCATTTCCATTGATTATTCATACTCAAGTCAAATGTGCATTTAGGAAAGGATTCAATTCATGCATTTTTTTTGTCAATTTCATCAATGATTATACTCATACACTTCCTGATGCACATAAACCTTTCATGACTACTTATAAGGATTGTTTTATGTCTGAGTATCCCTCTGAACTACCACCATCTTGAGGATCATTTGACCATAGCATAGACTTAATCCTTGGCAGTTCTCCTCCTCATAAAGCACCTTATAGACATGGCCCACTACACCAAAAGGAAATAGAAAACGAAGTAAAAGACCTACTATAGAAAGGACTTATAAGGCCTAGTTCTTCCCCATTTGGAGCACTAGTTCTCTTAGTAGAGAAGAAGAACAAAGCTTATCGAATGTGCATTGATTATAGAGCCCTTAACAAGATCACAATAAAGGATAGATACCCTATTCCTCGAATAGATGATCTTTTAGATAAATTACGAGGAGCTCTTGTCTTTAGTAAAATTGATCTAAAATCGAGATAACATCAAATTTGTATGATGCAAAATGATAGTTTTAAGACTCCATTTAGAACTCAAACTGGCCATTATGAATTTATGGTAATGCCCTTTGAACTTACTAATGCCCCTACTACATTCGCATGAATCATGAATCACATTTTTCTTGATTAGCAAGCTTTTGTTCTTTTATTTTCAGCGATATGCTTGTTTAAGGTAAGAATGATGGTGAGCATGAGAAACATCTTAAAACGGTTTTTATTTACTACAAGAGAACACACTTTACGCTAATCCTAAAAAGATTTATGTCTTTCAACATAAGCTAGAATATCTAGGACATATTATTTCAAGTGAAGGTGTGCACGTGGATCCAAAAAAGATTAAAGCTATAGTAGAATGGCCTACACCACAATCATTCAATGATGTTCATTCTTTTCTTGGCTTGGCTAGTTTCTATAGGAAGTTCGTTCAAAATTTTTCTTATTTAGCATTGCCTCTTACCTTGTTATTGAAAAGAAAATAAAATTTCCATGGGGACTTACCGAACAATAATCATTTGAAAAACTCAAACATGCACTTTCATATGCACCTGTTTTACAATTACGTGATTTTTCACAACCTTTTCATGTTGTTATTGATGCTAGTGGTTCAAGAACAGGTGTTGTTTTAATGCAAAATGATCTACCATTGCATTTGAGAGTAGGACGCCCTCAGAAAAGAATTATACTACATATGATAAAGAAGTGTTAGCAATTGTGCATGCTTTGTGAATTTGGAAACACTATCTTCTGGGCTCAGAGGTCTTAATCACAACTGACCAACTGGCTTTAATCTTTGATCGGCATCTTAAATGGGCATCATTCATTCAAAATTTCCAACCCATGATCCAATATCAACTTGATAAAGCTAATGTTGTAGGTGATGCTCGTAGTCGATTTCCTTCACATTCTATTGTTTTGCATAATATTTATGCCATCCGAGTTCATTCTTTTCAAGAAATGGTTTCTACTTATGCATCTGATTTGTATTTCTCACATGCATGGCATGACTTCAATAATGGTGCATATTTATCTGATGAACATTATACATATCATAATGGTTTTCTTTATTTTTAGCATAGATTATGCATAACCCAAGATTTTAAAGATTTTTTCATCAAAGAAATGCATGAACCATCTTAGATGGGTCATAGAGGCATAAAAAGCACCATTTTTGCCTACAAAGATTTCTCCTTTTGGCCACACATGGAAAAAGATATTCCACATTATATTTCTCAATGCATTGTATGTCAGCATGTAGAACATCATCATGGTAAACCATTTGGATTATTAATGCCACTTCCCATTCCAAAACAACCATTGGAACAAATTTCTATGGATTTTATCACAGGTCTTCCCATCACTTCATCACATAATGATATGATTTGGACAATAGTTGATAGGTTTAATAAATATGCATATTTCATTCCATGTAGAAAAACTTTGTCTGTACCTCAAGCTACAAAATTATTCATTAAATGCATTTTCACACATCATGGATTTCCTAAAGTAATGTTATCTGATCCTGACATTAGATTTTGTAATCATTTTTGGGTTGCCTTATTTCAACGTTTTGGTCCTAAAATAGATTTTACCTTTGCATTTCATCCCAAAAGTAATGCACGAAGTGAGGTTACAAATAGTACTATTCTTGATTTATTGCATTGTTATTCATTAGATAGTCCCACTAACTGGGATGAGAAGTTGTCATTGCTTCAATTTGTTTACAATAACACCATACACACCACTACTGGTCATGCACCTTTTGAAATTGTTTATGGCAAAAAGCTTCCCACTCCCATGTCACTCACCTAAACCCACATTCCAATGACCAATTCTATTGCTCAAGATCACATTTTTATACTTCGTGATGTTCACAAGAACCTTAGGAAAACTCGAGAGCGATACACACGTAATATCAAGACAAAACAATTAGCTAAGGAATTCAAGGAAAATGACCTTGTAAGGTTGTGTATTATTAAAAGACATGATCATTTGCTTTACAATATTTGTAACACATTTCGAGCTTTTTGTTTTGTTCTCATCTCCCTTATTCTTCTTTGATTGTGCAAAATTAGTAGATTTTTGCTTACTAGTAGAAGAGCTACATTTACCTTTGCCTTCTAACTAGCTAGGAAAGATTGATCTACTACATGCATAATAGACCTGTTCTACCTAGACTGATCTTCTTGCAATATAACATAGACTAACTCCTCAAATTTTAAGGCATTTGGATTGCCTTTCATCATGAAACGAAGAGTAGAAGCGAAACTCTGATATGAATTGGGAAAACCATTTAGAAGTGTCTGCACAAGTGAACTATAAGGGAAGACTTCATCAGCAGAAATCAATTATTCTTTGAAATCTTTGATCTTTGTTAGAAAATTATCCATGGAATCATCGTCACTCATGCGCTCAAGCAGGGTGGCATTAAGGTGTCTAGGAAACTTTGATATCCTTGAAACTTTGTACAAATATGTAGCAACATATGGTCTTTATACATGCCAAACCATATGGCTAGCAAAAACTCCTATACAAGATTTTGTAGGGTCTAAGTGGAAAAATTACAGTTATTACAAAATGCACATGGCATACCAATGTGCTCAAGAATTCATTTACATGTGAAATTCAGGCTATACACTACCGTTGATAGGATTTACAAGTATATGAACTTTCATGTGATTTGGAGATATTGAAATTTTTGCCCTAATTTCCAAAGCTTGACCAGCTTTGACCGCTACCCTAGATTTGCTCGATTTCTTCCAGAGCTTGCATGTGAAATCCCTTTGACATCCTTGATGCATCTTGGAGTTCTCAAGGAATTTTGACTACCTTCACGAAATGTGTTTCCTGTAGGCCTTCATGAGTGAGAGAGAAGAGAAAATCTTGATGACATTTGCCCCCACTAAACTTGCGATTCCTCTAGAAGCACCACTCTAGAATCTATGAAAAACAAAATTTTCCATGCATCAAATTCTTTTATAGGCAACATAAGAAACATGCAAGGAAAATGGATTATATGCATGAATGAGTAGGTAACGTGACATGTAGCAAAATTTGCATGAAAGAAAGAATTGAAACAGGCAACATGAATGTACATGAACAAATATGCAAGATATATGCAAATGAACAAGCAACATTGACAAAAAGAAAGAAAACAAAAAAGCATCAATATGTAGTGGAAGTGGATGTATTGAGTGGTTTTAAGCATCAGTTCCTCTCATCTTGAAGAAAAATTTGTACCTTTTTCATAAAGCAATCTACCTTAAATACGATTATAAACAACAATTTAGGATTTTTCAAGAGACATCTTCATCTTTAGCTTATTTTAGATCAACTCCTTTCCTACATAAATATGAATATGTTCTTTCTCTAATAACATGCAAGGAAATCGAACTAAACTCCACTAATGCATAAATCTGCCTATATAGTCCGTGATTTATTCTACTATACCTGTTTATCTTCCTTTGGCTTGCTTTGTGTTTCTTTTTTTTATGATGATGATGATTCGGCAACTTTATGGTTACAATCACTTTTTTGGGGTGGAAGAAAGTGTAAAACTTCCTAGTATTATGTAGCAACTGTTTTTTATGAGAGGGAAAAATTAAACCCCAATACAAGGTACAACCATTTCTGATGACGGAGAACAGTCATTTAAACTTCGATACAAGTGCTATGAGATGGACTAAGGATGTAGAAACATGCAGTAGTAGGAGCTAGGATTTCAACAATTATGCTTTCGATATAGGATACATATGCATGTTTATATATGAAAGTCATGTCATCAAAATAAACCTCTAAATCTAAATGCCCTATCATTTCACAATCCTAGATTATAATCAATTTCTTAGTAGACAAATTACTACTTAAGATAAAATTTTACACAAGTAGAGAAATTATCATTTGCCCTTTTTTTGACTCAAGTGATGTGAAACAAAAATGGAAAAAAAGTAGAATGAACTTGAAAAAACACAAAGCAACATGAACTTAAAAAATTAATGATATTTTATATGTTTTATATAGATATATATATAAATATTCTTATTTTATTATTTTTTTAATTTTTAATTTTCTTTTAATAACATGGATACTCATGTTTATGAATCGGCCTCATTGTTGTCATCTTCTTCAATGTACTCATCCAAAATGTACTCATCATTATCACGTTTCTTGAATAGCTTTATCCTTTTACCTGCAATCAAAGTTTCTAGTGCAACACCACTTAATTCACAAAGAGCATACGTACCATTGTTGTTGAATTTTGATACAATGTATGGCCCAAACCACCGTTGAATGAGCTTTTTGCGTGCATCATATTGAGACTCAAATGTACTATCATAAATGAGCACCCAATCTCCTACTTCAATTGGCTTAGGATGCAATCGATGAATTTTATCAAAATAATGTTTGTTCTTCATTATAGATTCTCTTAATTTTTCAACCGCATCATCAAGAATTAATTTACCTTGTTCTAACTGTTTAATGCGCAAACTCAAAAAATCATCAGTAAACATGTTTTCACACCAAGGCAAATTTGACCATGCAGAAAGCGAGACTGAATTGGAAACAATGGTTTTTGACAGTACATGAGTTAAGCACGCATATACCCAGTAGTACATGTGCATGTCATTCTATGTGCCCAAAGTGCAGAAGGTAAGAATCTAGGCCATTGTTTGATGTCACCGTTACATGCTTTAGATATGGCTTTGACAATAGGAGGATGCCCTCTCTCTATTTTACCATTGGCCTCTAGATTATCTACAGTAGTGAGAGATAAACGAATACCGTGATGTTCAAAGAACTCTTTGGCTTCTCTCACTTTTAACTCTCCATGATCGACAACTAATTTCTCTCTGTACCCAAAGCGACTTATGAAATCTTCAAGCAGGAATTTGCAAACATTGTAAGTGGTCTTAGATCGTAGTGCACGTTCCTCTACATGATTAGTTAAATCTTCTCTTGCAAGTACAATGTAACGCATTTTGTCAATACCTTTAGGCATAGTTATAAGATCTATTACCCACTTATAGTGAATACAAGGTGGATAGTGGGATGCAATGGATCTCTATGTTTGATTGATGAATGAAGTTGACAAGTAGAACCTGTAGAGATATAGCTACTAATATCAATGTACATCCTAGGCCAATAATAGGTACTTATAATTTTTTCATATGTTCCAAAAAATCCTTTATGACCTCCCATAATGTCTCATGCATTTGCTTCATTACTTGCAATTGAAGACCTTGTTTTCCTAGGGCTCGTTGTGGATTCTTAACCTTACCCTTAGCATGTCTCCAAAGATAACCATTACATAGGAAAAGGTTATAAGCTCCTTTCCTAATGTTATGGAATCTATTCGTAGTCCAGCTACGTAATGGCTGTAGTGTACTCAAATACTTTCCTATGTCTATAAATTCATTTTCCTACTCAGACTCATGAAATTGCTCATACTCATATATATGTGGAACATAATCAATTAAGTTCACATTCTTTATTAGATCACTTTCAAGATCATCAAATCTAGCTCTCGATCACATATCAACAACTGAATTTGACTTACCTGAAATATGAACTTACTCAGGATTTATGAACTTAATATATGAGATCCATCTAAGCATGGCTATATCAGGTGATGAACAATTGGCTATCATTCCAATGAGAAGCAAACAATCAGTCTCAACTTTGACATTTGCACCAACAAAATATTCTTTGTCTACTTTCAAAGCTGTTACCATACCCCATACTTCTCCTTTGATCTGTGGATAATTTTGTTGTGTTTCATGTAAAATTTTGGCACCAAATCTAATTGCATATCTATTCCCTTCACCATCATCTTGATTTATGACCCAATCTATACCAATAGGACTAGTATCAACAGTCCGTATAATAGGTCTGTTAACAGAATAGTCAACACGCTTAAGGATGGGAGCTTCAAGCAATAATTTCTTCAATTTACGCATAGCATAGCTTGAGTGTGTTTGTCAGTCCAAATAAATTTTTGTTTCTTCCTCAACAAGTCAGAGAGACAATCAGCAACATGAGCAAAATGTGGGATCCAAATAACATAAAAGATGCAAGCACCAAGAAATCTATGTACCTCACTCACGTTGTCACATGTTTCAGAAATAGTGCTAATGGCATCCACTTTTTGTGGGTATGGCTTTCGACCATAATGGCCACATAAATGTCCAACGATAAGAACCTCATTGGCACCGAAAATAGATTTCTCTATGGAAAATATGAGACCTACCTCTTCAAATCGTTGAAATATTCTTTCACAATCAGAGATATGGTCAAGAACAAATTTACGACATCCAAATGAGTCTAAAGTAATGTCCTTTACATGTTCCTCACTCTCTTTATTTGGAATATCATCAATGAATGGCATAGTTATATGAAGGATAAAATCATGTAAGAGCATATTCATAGCACTCATCATATGAGCCACAGAATTGGTCGCTCCTTGAGGTAAAGTACACATTCGCACTAAGCGTAAAGGAGTTTTCATTGTGGTTATGTCACCACTGTCAATTGCTAATTGGAATTGGTCATATCTCGAATATATATCACCCATTGAATAGATCGACTGTCCTAAAAATGATTCAGCAAACTCATCTACAATGGGTCCTCTTCCTACATTCCTTATGGTGACTTTATTGATAGGTTGGAGATCTTGAATAAAACGTAGTTTCCCATTCTTTTTAGGCACAGTGAACCATTCTTTGAGTAAGGTGCAAAATATGCCTCTAAAGTTTTCATGTTTATCTTCTCCTCATTAGTTTCATAAGCTCAAACAACGTAAATGAACATATGTGTACTCAACAAACTCATAAAACTAAGAGTATGAAAATAATGGACTTTTGAGCTTTCCAACTCTATGCACACAAGAGTAAAGGATAACCAATGATAAAATTATGATGAAAAGAATGTGCAAGAAGATGAAAGATCTTGGCTAAAAATCAAAGAACCATACAATGAGATATACCTATTGATAATTCTCTACCTATGTAGAGAATAAGCTAGCAAGGTGCTAGGTTACCTAAGGGTTAGGTTAATTGTATTGTCTCTATATACGCATGAGTCCAAGATCTTGCAAGAGTGGTCTCAGAGCTCTTGTGTGTCACTCAAGAGGATTTCAAGCTTTTGTTTTCCTCTTTCCGTTTCTCATTCTATTTCTAGTGTTGTTTCATTTTTTGAATCTGGTTCCCCATCTTGTTCCCATTTTCATTGTATGTTTTCAGTTGTTGGTTTCAATTCTCGTTTTTGTTTTCATTCCTCAACATTTATTTTAGACCTAGAATTTACACCAATAATGTACACCTATGGCTTAGTCCAAGGAATCAACTAGGGCATCCACTCAAGCATAGGCCTTTGGCATGGCTTTAGCATCATTGGCTTCCCCATCACCCATGACTTCACTGGTTTTGAGTCTCCAATGGTCCATTGGCATCATTGGCTATGCCCCAACTCTCTTTCATGATTTGATGGGTGTAGGGTTGGTAGATTTTTTCTCATCATGCATATCTGAATTTGATGAATTTTATTCATATGGAGGCTATTTAAACATTAAGAAAGTGAATTTTTCCACCAATGATTTAGAGGGAGAGGTTGAGTTTTTGTAGAAAGTTCTATAGGAGAGTCTAGATTTCCCCACCACATGGAATAACTCTCAAGAGAAGTTCAAAGAACCCTTTACTCCTCCTCAATTTTATTTACATGCTCATCATTCATGGTCTACTCTCTCACCGAGAGAATGTGATACCGTTTTTGCCTACAATGAGCCTCTTTTGGAAACAATAATTTCTTATTTGCATATGCATTCATGTATGCATATGCATTCTTATATCCATATGCATGCATGTATGCAAGCATTCATGTATGCATGCATGTATGCATGCATTCATCTATGCATGCATGTATGCATTCATGTATATGCATATTTATTCATGTATGCATATGCATTCATGTATGCCTGCTTGTATGTATGCATATGCATTCATGTATGCATATGCATGCATGTATGCATATGCATGCATGTATGCATATGCATGCATGTATGCATATGCATGCATGTATGCATATGCATGCTTGTATGTATGCATGTATGTATGCATATGCATTCATGTATACATATGCATGTGTGTATGCATATGGATTCTATGTATATACATATTCACGTATGCACATGCATTCTTATATACATTCATGTATATGCATATGCATTCATGTATGCATATGCATTCATGTATGCATATGCATTCATGTATGCATATGCATTCATGTATGCATATGCATTCATGTATGCATATGCATTCATGTATTTATATGCATATACATGAGTGCATATGCATGCACGTATGCATATGCATGCACATATGCATATGCATGCACGTATGCATATGCATGCACGTATGCATATGCATGCACGTATGCATATGCATGCACGTATGCATATGCATGCACGTATGCATATGCATGCACGTATGCATATGCATGCATTGTATGTATGCTTGTTTCTATGCATGCTTGTATGTATGCATGTATGTATGCATGTATGTATGCATATGCATTGTATGCATGCTTGTATGTATGCATATGCATACATGTATTCATATGCATGCTTGTATGCATATGCATTCATCTATGCATATGCATTCATCTATGCATATGCATTCATGTGTGCATATGCATTCGTGTATGCATATGCACGCATGTTTTCATATGCATGCTTGTATGTATGCATGCTTGTATGTATGCATGCTTGTATGTATGCATGTATGTATGCATATGCATTATATGCATATGCATTGTATGCATATGCATTCTTTTATGTATATGCATTCTTATACGCATATGCATGCATGTATGCATGCATTCATGTATGCATGCATTCATGTATGCATGCATGTATCCATTCATGTATATGGATATGAGTTCATGTATATGCATATGCATTCATGTATATGCATATGCATTCATGTATGCATATGCATTCATGTATGCATATGCATTCATGTATGCATATGCATTCATGTATGCATGCATTCATGTATGCATGCATGTATGCATTTATGTATGCATGCATGTATGCATTCATGTATGCATGCATGTATGCATTCATGTATATGCATATGCATTCATGTATGCATGCTTGTATGTATGCATATGCATACATGTATGCATATGCATACATGTATGCATATGCATGCTTGTATGCATATGCATTCATGTATGCATATGTATTCATCTATGCATATGCATGCATGTATGCATATGCATGCTTGTATGTATGCATGTATGTATGCATATGCATGCATGTATACATATGCATGCATGTATGCATCTGCATGCTTGTATGTATGCATGTATGTATGCATGCTTGTATGTATGCATATGCATGCTTGTATGTATGCATATGCATGCATGTATGTATATGCATGATTGAATCTATGCATATGCATACATGTATGCATGTGCATGCTTGTATGGATATGCATTCATGTATGCATATGCATGCATGTACGCATATGCATGCTTGTATGTATGCATGTATGTATGTATATGCATTGTATGCACATGCATTCACGTATGCATATGCAATCTTATATGCATATGCATGCATGTATGCATGCATTCATGTATGCATGCATGTATGCATCCATTCATGTATGCATTCATGTATATGCATATGCATTCATGTATATGCATATGCATTCATGTATATGCATATGCATTCATGTATGCATATGCATTCATGTATGCATGCTTGTATGTATGCATATGCATGCTTGTATGCATATGCACGCATGTATGTATATGCATTCATGTATGAATATGCATTCATGTATGCATATGCATGCATGTATGCATATGCATGCATGTATGCATATGCATGCATGTATGCATATGCATGCATGTATGCATATGCATGCATGTATGCATATGCAAGCATGTATGCATATGCATGCTTGTATGCATATGCATGCTTGTATGCATATGCATGCTTGTATGCATATGCATTCATGTATGCATATGCATGTCTGTTATTATACATATGTGACTGTGTATGTTTATGTATATATCTCTCCCTCTCTCTCTCTCAATCAAAAACAAAACCAAAGAGAGAAGATATTAGAAAAGCAAAAACATAAAGAAAGAAAAAAGAGTGATATATCTCTCACTTACATCGATGTAATTGTTTGAATCAAGGTTGTCAAAATCCATTTCAAGTTCTCCTTCCTCAAATTTCCAAAGATATGATCCCAAAAATATTTTGCAAAACTAAAGAGAGTAGATATTAGAGAAGAAAAAATGTAAGGAAAGAAAAAAGAGTGCTACAATATGTGCGATCTACTTACCAAAGCGTGAAATCTATAAAAATAGAGGTGTGCTTAGAGAGAGAGAGAGAGAGAGAGGGAAGGAGAGGGAGAGAGAGAGAGAGAGAGAAATTTTTGAATCAAGGTTGTCAAAATCAACTTAAAGTTCTCCTTCATTGAATTTCCAAACATTTGATACCAAAATCTATTGCAAAACCAAACACAACGCACCTACGTACATACCTACATATATACAATTATACATACATCAAGGGCTTTCCATTGAAGGCTGTCCTCTCTAGGGAAGTCGTGCATGTGATAAAAATAACCTCAATAGACTAGAACTAGCAAGTACATTTCTTTGAAAAATGTGAAGCATAAGCAACTACATCTCTTTGCAACATGTGAAAAGCTAACAATTAGAGTGCTTTAAAATATGTAAAGGCTTTGACAAAGGTAAAGGCATGGAGTCTCAAACATGACTCAAGTTTGATGAGCATAACAATTAGCTTCATTAAAGATGCTATACAATTTGATGTCACCCACTTTCCTTGATGAGCATGACAATTAGCTTTAATCGAAGATGCTATACAATCTAATGTCACCCGGTTTCTTTGTATTATGGTAATGCAATCTGATTATAGGAATTTCGCTTAAAATGCCTCTCTATCACCTTTTTTCGCCTTTTTTATGGATATAGATCCTATGTAGAATGAAAGGCCTCTTCCATTCTTAAGGATCCGCTTTAGTTTGAACTTTTTTTTTTTGGATGAGCTCTCTTCGATGTCTAAAAAAAAAGGGGTTGGGGGGGGGGGGGGAGAGAGAGGGAGAGAGAGAGAGAGAGAGAGAGAGAGAGAGAGAGAGAGAGAGAGAGAGAGAGAGAGAGAGATTATTTAGAATTTTGAATCCTACTACCTAGGAAGTTAAAAGACTTCTCAATAGACCACTCTTTTTTGGGATTGTTGAAGTTTGGGATACACTTCTCCTTCGTAATCTTCCATAGAGCCTCACCTCTTATCATATTTCTGCATAGACAAACAACCAATAGTTTGCTTCTATTTAATGATGGGTTCAAATTTAGAATCTTACTATGTTGAGCCAAATTTGATGGATTTTCGGGAGGGAGAGGAAAAGTTTACCTATATCTTCTCTCCCATTTGTGCATCTTTTACACCATGAAGGCACACCGCAAATCTTTTTAGCTTTGACATTGGATTTTTCACATCATAACCGTTTTCTTTTTGTTCTCTATGAAGGGGCGAAAATTGTGCAGACTTTCATTCTCACTGGATTCAAGACCAATTAACACATCACCTTTTATTAAGAATCTTGTGGAAGTCCAAGTTCCGCTTGATTCCTAGAGGCACTACAACATATCAAGGGTATATCGAGGCTGCTAACGAGGCAAATGAACAGGCCTGATTTCTTCACGACATCGGTGTTAGAGTCGGTATACGTGTCAAAAAGAAAGCGTCGGTATGGGTGCCGGTATCAGCGTCGGTATAGGCATCGATATATACGTCGGTATTACTGACGCTTATACCGATGTCCATACCGACGCCCGCACTGGGTGTAATGACGCTTATACCGATGTCCATACTTGAGCTACCGATGCATATACCATTGACCCTATCTGCACAAATTATTTTGGGTAGAGTGTGTTGTCTTTTGCTACAGCATGATGTTGTTTAGCAAAAGACAATACTCTCTACGCAACTCAGTACATGTGTTATGTACTCTAATGGCAACCAAAACATAAGCTTAAATGAGGAAAAATGAACAATGAATCATGTACAGAAAGTTGTATATTCCATAAATGAAAAATGTACAAAAGTGTGGCAAAGCACTTCTATATAGGAATCAAATACAAAATGTGACAAAGAACTTCCATATAGGAATCGAATACAAACTTATGGTACATCATTGCCACATAGGAGTGTAATACAAAATTGTGGCAATGTGACAAAACACTTCCATATAGTAATCAAATACAAAATTTTGTTACATCATTGTCGTATGCGAGTGTGATACAAAATTGTGGCATTGATCAAAATATTTACACCTACAATCCTGCAACAAAACATATGTATAAAATAAGACCAACTAATATGACATTTATAAACAACAACTAAAAGCACGAAACCAAGATATAACTTTACTTAATCAAGAATATTCTCCCATGAAACGATTGCACCGCGTCCCTCTAAGTCTTGTAACAGTGCAGTAAGTCCATGTGGATATCCATATAAATCTTCAGTTTGCAAAGGAGGACGACCCACTGTCAACTCCTATATAAAATATGCAAAATGTTAGATGAACATGCATAGTGTGCTTATCACAAACAACTTCAATAATTAACATGATACTTACAAATTCGTAGCACATACTGTCATATCTGCCACTACATAAATGCGATGTTCCAACTGTATCTAAACGTGTGGCTACCGCATCTCTCTATTGACGATATCGATCACGAGTATGTTGCTGCTCTTCCTGAATCGATTTCCATTCTTCGACATCTAGCCATACAAGCTTCAGTAAGCCTGCTCTAAAAGCATCGCGAGGTTCCGATCGTCGATGAGACATCACTTCACGTCTCGTATGTTGAATCAATTCAGAACTCACAATACGATTCCCAGGTGCTGGCCAGTACTCTTCATATATGCATTGTGTGATATGATTTTTAGAGTCCCTATCCTATTCAGTCCATTTTAACATTACTGAATGATCGAGTTTGATGGAGTAGAGTTGTCAAATGCGCTGACACAATGACTTTCCCGCCGCATCCATAATTGGAACTCCATTACAGATATGATATATCTTGGAGTCATCATGATCATGTGCACCCCAAGGTGTACGTGGAGATCCCATCTGATCCAATGTGAAGATCTCATCTCATTCAATGTATATATATGCATGCTTTTATACATATGCATTCATGTATATGCATATGCATTCTTGTATACATATGTATGTATGCATATGCATGCTTGTATGCATATGCATGCTTGTATGCATATGCATGCTTGTATGCATATGCATGCTTGTATGCATATGCATGCTTGTATGCATATGCATGCTTGTATGCATATACATTCATGTATATGCATATGCATTCATGTATATGCATATACATTCATGTATATGCATATACATTCATGTATATGCATATGCATTCATGTATGCATATGCATTCATTAATGTATGCTTGTATGTATGCATATGCCTACATGTATTCATATGCATGCTTATATGCATATGCATGCTTGTATGCATATGCGTGCTTGTATGCATATGCATTCATGTATGCATATGCATGCATGTATGCATATGCATGCATGTATGCATATCCACGCTTGTATGTATGCATGTATGTATGCAGGGCATTGTATGCATATGCATTCATGTATACAAATGCATGTCTGTATGCATATGAATGCTTGTATGCATATGCATTCATGTATATGCATATGCGTTCATGTATGCATATGCATTCATGTATACATTCTTGTATGTATGCATATGCATACATGTATGCATATGCATGCTTGTATGCATATGCATTCATGTATGCATATGCATGCATGTATGCATATGCATGCTTGTATGCATGCATGTATGTATGCATATGCATTGTATGCATATGCATTCATGTATACATATGCATGTGTGTATGCATATGCATGCTTGTATGCATATGCATTCATGTATGCATATGCATGCATGTATGCATATGCATGCATGTATGCATATGCATGCATGTATGCATATCCATGCATGTATGCATATGCATGCTTGTATGTAAGCATGTATGTATGCACATGCATTGTATGCATATGCATTCATGTATACATATGCATGTGTGTATGCGTATGCATTGTATGTATATGCATATTCATGTATGCATATGCATTCTTATATGCATTCTTATATGCATTCATGTATATGCATATGCATTCACGTATGCATATGCATATACATGAATGCATATGCATGCATGTATGCATATGCATGCATTGTATGTATGCTTGCTTGTTTGCATGCTTGTATGTATGCATGTATGTATGCATATGCATGCATGTATGCATATGCATGCATGTATGCATATGCATGTATGTATGCATATGCATGCTTGTATGTATGCATGTGCATTGTATGCATATGCATTCATGTATGCATATGCATATGCATGCATGTTTGCATGCATTCATGTATGCATGCATGTATGCATTCATGTATATGCATATGCATTCATGTATATGCATATGCATTCATGTATGCATGCTTGTATGTATGCATATGCATTCATGTATGCATATGCATGCATGTATGCATATGCATGCATGTATGCATATGCATGCTTGTATGTATGCATATGCATGCTTGTATGTATGCATATGCATGCTTGTATGTATGCATATGCATTCATGTATACATATGCATGTGTCTATGCATATGCATTGTATGTATATGCATATTCATGTATGCAACTTCATTCTTATATGCATTCATGTATATGCCTATGCATTCATGTATGCATATGCATTCATGTATGCATATGCATTCATGTATGCATATGCATTCATGTATGCATTTTCATATACATGAATGCATATGCATGCATGTATGCATATGCATGCATTGTTTGTATGCTTGCTTGTATGCATGCTTGTATGTATGCATGTATGTATACATGCTTGTATGTATGCATGCTTGTATGTATGCATGGTTGTATGTATGCGTGTATGTATGCTTGTATGTATGCTTGCATGTATGCATATGCATGCTTGTATGTATGCATATGCATTCTTACATGCATATGCATGGATGTATGCATGCATGCATTCATGTATGCATGCATGTATGTATTCATGTATATGCATATGCATTCATGTATGCATATGCATGCATGTATGGATGCATGTATGCATTCATGTATGCATGCATGTATGCATTCATGTATATGCATATGCATTCATGTATATGCATATGCATTCATGCATATGCATATGCATTCATGTATATGCATATGCATTCATGTATATGCATATGCATTCATGTATGTATGCTTGTATTTATGCATATGCATGCTTGTATGCATATGCATTCATGTATGCATATGTATTCATGTATGCATATGCATGCATGTATGCATATGCATGCATGTATACATATGCATGCATGTATGCATATGCATGCATGTATGCATATGCATGCTTGTATGTATGCATATGCATGCTTGTATGTATGCATATGCATGCTTGTATGTATGCATATGCATGCTTGTATGTATGCATATGCATGCTTGTATGTATGCATGTATGTATGCATATGCATGCATGTATGCATATGCATGCATGTATGCATATGCATGCATGTATGCATATGCATGCATGTATGCATATGCATGCATGTATGCATATGCATGCTTGTATGCATATGCATGCTTGTATGTATGCATGCTTGTATGTATGCATGCTTGTATGTATGCATGCTTGTATGTATGCATATGCATACATGTATGCATATGCATGCTTGTATGCATATGCATACATACAAGCATATGCATGCATGTATGCATATGCATGCTTGTATGTATGCATGTATGTATGCATATGCATTCATGTATGCATATGCAATCTTATATGCATATGCATGCATATATGCACGCATTCATGTATGCATTCATGTATGCATGCATGCATGCATTCATGTATGCATGCATGCATGCATTCATGTATGCATGCATGCATGCATTTATGTATATGTATATGCATTCATGTATATGCATATGCATTCATGTATGCATGCTTGTATGTATGCATATGCATGCATGTATGCATATGCATGCATGTATGCATATGCATGCTTGTATGCATATGTATGCTTGTTTGGATATGCATGCATGTATGCATATGCATGTTTGTATGCATATGGATTCATGTATGCATATGCATGCATGTATGCATATGCATGCTTGTATGCATATGCATGTTTGTGTTTATACAAATGTGAGTGTGTATGTATATGTATATATATCTGCCTCTCTCTCTCTCAATCGGAAACAAAACTAAAGAGAGAAGTTATTAGAAAAGTAAAAATACAAAGAAAGAAAAAAGAGTGATATATCGCTCACTTACATCGATGTAATTGTTTGAATCAAGGTTATCGAAATCCACTTGAAGTTCTCTTTCGTCGAATTTCCAAAGATTTGATCCCAAAAATCTCGTGCAAAACTAAAGAGAGAAGATATTAGAAAAGCAAAAACATAAAGAAAGAAAAAAGTGTGCTAGAATATGTGCGAACTACTTACCAAAGGGTCAGATCTATAAAAATAGAGGTGTGCTTAGAGAGAGTGAGAGGGAAGTGAGATAGAGAGAGAGAGAGAGAGAGAGAGAGAGAGAGAAGTGTTTGAATCAAGGTCGTCAAAATCCACTTGAAGTTCTCCTTCTTCGAATTTTTAAAGATTTGATCCCAAAATCTCTTGCAAAACCAAATAGAGAACATATTAGTAAAGCAAAAACATAAAGAAAGAAAAAAGAGTGCTACAATATGTGCGATCTACTTACACAAACTTCAGATCTATAAAGATAGAGGTCTGTTTAGATAGAGAGATAGGGAGGGAGATAGAGGGGGGGAGAGAGAGGGGGGGAGAGAGAGGGAGACAGATTGAGAGAGAGGGGGAGAGAGAGAGAGTGAGAGAGAGGGAGGGAGAGAGAGAGAGAGAGTGAGTGAGAGGGAGGGAGAGAGAGAGAGAGAAAGGGAGACAAACAGAGATCTGTTGTTGGGGCACGCAAACGTGATAGGAGAAGATCTAGATTCAAAACGCTTAGAATGACAAATTTTGGTATTCCCTCGATATGTTGTAGTGAGGATCCAACATATTGTTACTATTTATTCATCGGAAACCTTTAGGACATGACAACTCCTAGCCAACGAAGAGGCCCATCTGCATGTCAATCAAGCAATAATTGTTGATATAATCTAGTCCCACTCCTCTAATTCAACTCTGTGGTTCGAATCAAGATCTTCAAATCTGATTCAATGCCATCTATTGAAAGATCCCAATTAGCTAGCTGCCACTCTCCTCCCAACCTTAAATAGCCCTTGCCCTTGGCACCTCTAGAGTCTTCTCTAAGGTCCAAACACTCCTCATATGGCCACTATGAGGAGATGGAATAACCTCAATGATCCGTGCTAGAGCCTTGGCTCCCCTGAGCTCTGGTCCTTGACCCGACTAGGGTCCTCGACCAAATGCAGGTAGACCAATGGTAGACCATGGAGATCTAAATAAATTGAACACTCTCTTCCCCTTCTAGAGATCAATGTCCTTAGTGATTAAGGAAGGAAAGTGTCTGCAAATCAGAGCTTCTGACTCCCAGGTAGCATCTGTGAGTGGACGGCTAGTCCATGCTACTAAATACTATGATACGAAGTGATTTCTCAACTTCCACTCCCTCTTATGAAGAATCCGAAATGGAACATCTGGCTGAGATGCTCTATTTTCTAAAGCAACTAAACCATCTACAAAATTCTTATTTCGAGAAATGTATGGTCTCAACTTGCTAGCATGGAAAACTGGGTGAACTTTGCAATTATCTGGCAACTGCAATTTATATGCGACATCACTAATCTTCTTGATTACTGTCCAAGGTCCACAAAATCTAGGGGATAACTTGCGTTTTTGACCCACTGTCAATGATGAACCAAGTGGAACTTGTAAAAACAGACGATCTCCCTCTTGAAAGATTTGTGGTGTTCGATGTGAATCTACAAATGCTTTTATCCTTTCAGCAGCTTACTGGAGATTGAACTGAGCTATTTTTACGTTAGGTTGCATATTTCTCAAAATTGTGAAGCACTCGGAGATTTCCTAGGTAATCCAATGGTAGCTGGACTATGTGGAATAAATCCATAGATCACCTCAAAAGGTGCAAGCCTAGTAGTCTTGTGCTTCCAACTCTTATAAGCAAATTCAACTAATGGGAGAGAACTATCCCAATCTGTTTGCTTTTCTGATACATATGCCGATAGCATATCTTCAAGTATCTGATTAACTCTTTCGGTCTGACCGTCTGTCTATGGATGCTCTCCACTACTCATCTTGAGTTGAACTTCAAGCTTATTGAACACGTGTTTCCAAAAATTTCCTATGAACCTGGGATCCTTTTCTGAAACTATAGATCTAGGTAGACCATGCAGTCTAAAAATATTCTAAATAAATAGTTCCGCAACTTGCAAATTCTCCACTGATTCCTTTGTAGGAATAAAGTGTGCCATTTTGCATAGACGATCAACCACTATAAGAATAGCATTCTTCTGTCGTGGTGTCCTAGGCAAACCTATTATGAAGTCCATGGAAATACTATCCCAACAATATTGTGGTATCTCCAATGGCTATAGTAAACCAAGAGTACCAATCCTCTTTGCTTTATTCAGCTGACATTTAAAACACTGACTTACATAATTGTTTACATCTCTGACCATCTTAGGCCACCAAAAAATACATTTGATCAACTACAAACTTTTCTCAATACCAGGATGTCTTGCACAAGGTACATCATGGTTCTAAAAAATAATCGCTTTTCTAAACTTCCCTTCTTGGGAATTCGGCACACAAATCTTCCCCTTTCTTTTGAGCAACCCTTTCTCTACTTGAAAATTTGAGAATGCTTGATCTTTATCACCTTGTGATAACTTCTTGATTATAGACTGACAATAATCATCTTCAATCTGTGAATCTTTGATCTCTTGGATCAAATCACTATCAAGAACTGTGAAGCTAATCTGATGCAAAATACGAGATAATGCATCTGCAACTGTATTCATTTTTCCTTTTCTATATAGAATTTCCATATGAAATTCTTGCATCAACTCAGCCCATCTAGCCTGTCTCCCCCGAAGATCAGGTTGGGAATAGGAGTACTTCAATGTGTGATGATCTGTGTATACTTTAAAAGTTGCACCATATAGATAGTGTCTCCAAATCTTCAAAGCATGGACTATTGCATATAATTCTTGTTCATGGACAGGCCAGTTTCTCTAAGCTAGAGAAAGTTTCTTACTTTGAAAAGATACTAGTCCGTCATCTTGAATCAAAACTGCACCAACTGCGATGCCACTAGCATCTGTTTCTATTTCAAAAGGTTTTTGGGGATCTACTACCAATAAAATTGGGGCACTTGAAACTGCTTGTTTCAATGTGTCAAAAGCTTTCTGTTGTGCACTAGTCCAAAAAAAAAAAATTGATTATTCTATAACAAATCCATCAATGGCGCAACTATGTGTGAATAGGTGGTAATGAATTTCTTATAGAAGCCCGATAGTCCTAAGAATGATCACAACTGGCGCTCATTCCAAGGAATCTGCCAACCAAGGATCACAGAAACTTTCCATGGATCCATTCTAATTCCATATGCAAAACTTATATGTCCTAAGTACTCAACCTCAGATAAACATAGAGGTGTCTTCTCTGGATTGACTTACAAAGTATTGTCATCCAACATTTGAAAAACTGTATGCAAATGACATTCATGTTCTTCCAAACTTTTACTATAAACCAACAGATCATCTACAAAACCAACCACAAACTAACCAATAGAAAGACGAAAAATGTCATTCATGAGCATCATAAAAGTAGCTGGTGCATTAGTTAAACCAAAAGGCATTACAAGATACTCATAATGACTAAATCTAGTACGAAAAGTTGTTTTATGTACATCATTGTCCTTGACTCTTATTTGATGATAACCACTTTTTAAGTCTATTTTACTATATACAACAACACCTCCTCGTGCATCCAGAATATCATCAATGCGAGGCATCGGATATGTGTGTTTTATTGTAACTTTATTTAATGCTCTAAATTCTATACACATCCTGAAAGATCCATCCTTTTTGCGAACCAAAAGCACTGGGGCTGCAAAAGGTGAATAACTGGATCTCATAAGTCCTTTGTCAAGATACTCCTCAACAGTACGACATACTTCTCCCTCCTCTTGCAGACTCATTTGATACGGCTGTCTGGCGGGTGGATGAGCTCCTGGTACTAGCTCAATCCTATGCTCCACTTTCTGCGAGGCGGAAGACGTGAACGTAACTCTAAAAGAAACAAGTGTTGGAATTCAATTTTCATTCTAGAAGCTAGCTGAGCCCTCTAGACTATTTTGAATCTGTAAACTTAACAACTCTTTATGCTCAAAATATAAGAAATATAAATACTTACACTCTGCTTTTACCATCAGAGAGGTCGATGCTCATCTGTACACCTTCACGTTCGGCTGTCCACGCATGATAATGTGGCGACCATTATGATTGAACTGATATATGTGGGTGTGAAAATTAATAGTTGGCTTCTTACTTGCATGCCACTGTTTAGTGAGGACGAGATCAAATCTAGCCAACCTGGCAATCTCGAAATCTAGCTCATCTCTATAAGTCTGTATCTAGATTGGTAATCCAACAAATCGTCGATCCTAGATCTCATATCCCTTCCCATCTGCCAACTCTACCCTGTAGGTGTATGCAGATGTAACTTTAAATTTTGCTCAAGTGTTCGGTTCTATCTTTTCTTGCTCTATTCTCCTCCACCACCGATGAGCAACATCCATCAAATTGTAAGTGGAGTGCTGTATCTTCTGTTTTTCATCCTCAATATTACAAAGTCAAAAACACTGTTCCCACTTACTTATCCATTGCTCCACCGCATCTTCCGTCCTAGCACTAACTTGTCCGTGGTACTTAGATGGATTTGAATCTTTCACTTGCCATCTAATATCTCTACCAGAAGAAGCCCCCACAATTGTCAATGGTACTTGTGAACTAGATGGTTTAGCAGATGGGACTTGCACCTGCATACGTGTGTGGATGGGTGGCACCTCTGGTTTATTAATTGCTTGGAGGATCTTTTGAAGGGTATCCTCCATGCCTCTAACTTTAGCATTGAGATTCGTAATCTCCGTAGTATAAGGTCACTCAAGCTCGACCTATTCCATGGGAGTTACAACCTCACCGGGATTCATTTTCTTGATCACTACAACCGAAGTTAGTGATATGCTTTTGCTTCCTCTACTACACATGATTCGAGGCAGCCCTTCTCCCTCAACGCACACGCACGAGCTGCTCCCTTGTCAAAAAAACTTCTTCCAAGAAGATGATGAGATGTATTTTTCTCCAAGACTTTCCCCTTTATGACTCACGCTCTGATACCAAATGAAAGATCCCAATTAGCTACCTACCACTCTCCTCCCAACCTTAAATAGCCCTTGCCCTTGGCACCTCTAGAATCTTCTTTAAGGTCTAAACACTCCTCATATGGCCACTCTGAGGAGATGGAATAACCTCGAAGATCCATGCTAGAGGCTTGGCTCCCCCGAGCTTTGGTCCTTGACCTGGCTAGGGTCTTCGACCAAATGTAGGTAGACCAATGGTAGACCATGGAGGTCTAAATAAATCTAACATCTATCCTCCTTCCAAAGGTGCTTCTACTCCATAGAAAACCTTTGCTCTAGAGCCATTAGGAGCTTCGAGAGATGGCTCACATCCACACAATTCATGTGAACAATAGGAAACTAGATGAAGTCATTTTGTCTTATGAAGTAATTTTGTCCAATCATTGCTCACAATGAAAAACATCTTCGTATTGTTCCATCGCCTCCAAAGTGAACGCACAAGAGGGGATCGTTCAACTCAAGATATGGGTTCAGCTTGAGGACAAAGTTAATGGACACACATAATGATAGATATGTAGATATGAGTTCTGCTTGAGGACAAAGTTAATGGACACACATAATGATAGAAATTTGATGGAAGGCACACAATGACAACTATTTTGAGCACATGAGAGATTGAACGGACCTCGAACATCCAATTGATCCAAGTTAAATCTATTTCAATTAATCTTGTTGGATTGCTCGTTCGATATAGACATAACGAAGAAAGAGATACAAATTGCAAAAGAGAAGTTATTTGAGTTCCGAGTTCTGAAGTAGTGCAAAGTTCTGCTTTTTGAGCGGAACTTTGGAGGACTGTGTTCTTTGGGAATCTGTGAGGATGATTGAGTTAGGAAGAGAAAATGGGTGGACCATGATCAAATTGGCACATGGGTGCTGCTCTCTTCGGTGTCAAGAGTCGGGGCCCGAGTCCTGAAAGGTTTCTTAGTCATCTGCACAGTTTATTTCCGAGTGCACGTGGAATATTTTACGTCACCGAATTTGGGTGCATCATAAGGCATGTATGTGCAGCAAACGCGCAGATTTTCCCATCCATTACATTGCCTTCATTTTTCCTTGCACATCGTCTGTTATTTCTACGAGAGAGAGAGAGACAGGGAGAGAGAGATAGAGAGAGAGAGAGAGAGTTCAACAAGGTTTCTGATTTGGGCATCGAACTCCATATGGGTAACTGTTTGGTCTGTAGCTCTGATCCATACTTTTATACTCATCAAACAGAACTGTACTCAACACCACAACTACAACTCAGCCAGTGAAGGATTGTACTCCCTTCACTCTTGTTCCGCCCTTCAAGAGTCTATTGGACTTAAATTTGGTCTATAGCCTCGGCCCTGAGCTCAGTCGTGGCCAGTATGGCATCATACGAAGCTGCGAACGTCGCTTCGTATGATGGAACGTATCATCAGTCAGATCTGCATTATGAAACGCCTCTCTAATTCCACTTGCTCATTTGTAGATGGGATTGTGTTATTGCATGATATTATTGAAGATAAAGCTTCTATTCATCTCATTTTAGAGCTGTGTCGTGGAGGTGATTTATATGAGAGGAATACAAAAGATAAGGATTATAAAGAGATCCATGTTGCTTTTCTTATGAAAAGCTTGTTGAGATCGATATATGGACTGCAGGAGTTATTATGTACATAGTTCATAGTGGTGTTCCCTCTCGCTTCTGTTGAGCGAGAGAGCAACGGATCTATAAGGCAATTCGGAAAGGAATGCCAAGCTATAGGATTCCATTTGCAATGAAGCGACAGAACTTATAAGCAAAACGCTACATCTTGATGTCAAATCTGGGATAACCGTTGCAGAAGCTATAAGTAGGTAATAGCATTATCCACAATCATATTATGCATGTGTATGGATACAAGAATCAAGGATGAATCAATGCATATATATGCAGACATATATAAGTGAAATATACGAATTGGTCTTGTTCATGGTCTCATGATCTTCATATTTTTTTATACAGCTCACCCATGGACGCTTTACCATACGAAGGAATTCCGAATTTAGAATGAGAAGAATTCGGCATGTAACGTAATTTTCTCGTTCAGTTCATCCAAAAATCATCCGATTAGCTTGATTAATTCTTACAAGGAAGAAAGCTTTTGCAGCACATTTTTATCCAGAGCTGGAAGTACCCATGCTCTTTCGCTATACAGCCTACCAGTGAACTGTTTGAAATGGATAGGGCTGCTTAAGGGAAGATTATTTTATAAAGATCTGGATATGTAAGATTCAAAACACGGAATACAAGCTCAGCTAAAATGCCTTTCACGAGCACACATAGTAGACCAAGTTGGACACCTGAAAGTGTGAATATGAGGGATTCAAGATTGTAAGCACGAGTAGTGTTATTGAAAAAGGAGTAGAACTAGGATGCACCATCAGGTAGCTCTGAAAACAAGCGAGTAAAGCAAACATCTGTTTAGGCTAATAACATGTTGACCCTCCTCTGTTAGTAACTAGAAGGATGTAGATTGAGAAAGGGAGTAGAAATACTGATAGGTAGAGATTGATACAAAAAATGGAAAGATGTTCAATGATAAGGTTCTACTCCATTACGATCGATCAATTCCGTATGTGCAAGGACACTTCTCATCACTTATGCAGTCAAGTTGCAATCCATGCTAATTCTAGGTTTTCAGCAGAATTGATATTTCTTATGTGCGAGGATGTTGATATATTTTGGTAGTGATGTGTGTGAACACACTTAGGACTGTTGGGCACTTGTTTCTCTATTTAGGAGGTTTTCCCCCCCGGCTTGTATATATGCCTGTAATCCTAACAGGTTGCTTATCTTTGTACATTCACTTGGTAATTAATTAAGTATTATGTAGTGCTCCAAGCTACTTCTTCCTCCTTATGTTGTTCATATGCTTGCATAGACCTCAAACTCCAACACTTGCTATCAATGCAGGTCAGCACTTCATCTACAGTTGTTGTCAACACCCCTTCGGTCACAGTCCTAGAATCAAACAGAAATTAGTGAGCATAGGATCTGACCTCACTTTGGCCTCCAAATGCACTATCATAATGTTTGTGCAAGTAATATTTTTCCTTTTATGCCAAACCTATATATATATATATATATATATATATATATATATATATATATATATATATATATATATATATATATATATATATATATATATATATATATATATATATATATATATATATATATATATATATATATATATGTTTCAATTCACCAATACAAGCACCTTGAAGTCTTCTACAAGGTAAGTTCAACTAGATAGGGTGGTTTTGTTAAACTTTTTAAGATATAGCCACTTTTCTACATATGTGTATTTACTCATTGGTCATTGTAGAGGAGGTACTAGGGTATCCACTTTTATTAGAAGTAGAGAATAAACCATTCTAGTACGTCACCTACTCAAGGGAGTTTCTCTTTAGGGAAGTATACCCTTTAACATTACTGTGAGCAGGCAGGCAGAGGTAAATAATTGCACAGAGTGGTACATACTCCAGAAAACATCAACAACAAAGGACCAAAGAGGACCATCCACTTCTTGATTCAAATAAGATGATTACAAGATTGGTCAAAGAAATGCTCAAAAACTCATGCTCAGAGCTTCATGGCACTCTAGGCAGAGAAACACAGATCAATACAAGCGGTGGAGAATTCCTCTAGAAAATTGGGCTTACAATATCATTGTCCCTAAAAAAATCCAAGCCACTCTCTTACACTATAGTGCTGTTAGCCCTCCACTGGGAAGCCCACGCTCTATATCCACACTACACAGTGGCTCCTACATTAGGCTTGAAACCACCAAGTGCAAGAGAGGACTTCTGCACTTACATACACGTATCTGAACCAATGTATCTCTAAAAAGTTGTTTTTTAAATGAGCACAAATCCATTGTTTTTATAGGCTCCTATAGGCCAAGAGGGCCTCGCCGAATCCTCACGTCAACTGATCAAGCTCCGATGGATTGCCCAAAATTGAAGAGGTAGGTCAAATATTCCACTTGATTTGAATTGGATTCACAAAAAATAGGTCTTCGTGAAGAATGGTTGGTGGCAACAGTCATTTCATAAAATCTAAGACCCTTAATTGATGAGTTACAAGTGAGTTTTAATGTTCACATAGGTTGAACAAGTAATTTCAATGCCATGGAACCGGTTCGCCTGAGCTTGGACTTGACCTTCTGTAGCCTCAAAGTTCAAATAGTGCCTCCGATGTATTCATTGCGTTAGTTCCTTTGTAAATAGTGTCTGATTGATCTTCTTTTACCTCTGATTCGATTTATAAGCAAGAAGATTTAGATCTGCCATAACCTTCATGTCCACAAGACCCGTTTCCCCTCATCCACAATCTCTTTTGCTATGGCTATATATTTTTCCACCTCTTTAGCCGATGAATCAGACCAGCTAGAAGAACTTATATCAGGCCAATGGTGATCCTCAATAGACTCCGTCCTACTTCTTGCTATTAGTTTCATCATGTAATTGATTTGATCCTTCCATTTTATCCCAGTTGGTCACTTGGAGAAGTGACCATAAGAGGTGGTCGACCGAGGAGGGAGGCAGGGGGAGGGAGAGAGAGGGAGGAGTCGGGTGGATGCAAAAGGGGGGGAGAGGAATTCAGGTGGGGAGATGTGAGAGAGAGAGAGAGAGGGGGAACTGGGAGTGGCTGCGGGGGGCTGAGGGGTGGGGAGGTTGCGGGAGTGACTGCGGGTCTGAGGGGGTGGGACTTGCGAAGGCTGAAGGGAAGGGGTGGCTTGCGGGTGCGGAGGCTAAGGGGAGGGGTGTGGCTTGCGGGTTTGATGGGGTGGGGCTTGCAGAGAGGGCTGCGGGGGGGGAGGGGTGGCGGGGAAGGCTGCGGGGGGGGGGGGGGGGGTGGAAGGGAGGGCTGTGGGCGGGGTGGCGGGGGTGAGCGGTGAGCGGGGGGATGGCGGGGAGGGCTGCGGAGGGATGGCGGGGAAGGCTCGGGGTGGCGGCGAGGGCAGCGGAGGCTGCGGGGAGGGGTGGGGGTTGCGAGCGAGTCAGCGGGGGGTAGGGCGGGGGTTGGGGGCAGGTCAGCGGGGCGTAGGGCGAGGGTTGCGGGCGGGTCAGCAGAGAAAGGTCGCGGGGGAGGAGAGAGAAGAGAGGGGGAAGAGAGAGAGAGAGAGAGAGAGAGAGAGAGAGAGAGAGAGAGAGAGAGAGAGAGAGAGGGAGAGAGAGGAGAGAGAGAGAGAGAGAGAGAGAGAGAGAGAGAGAGAGAGAGAGAGAGAGAGAGAGAGAGAGAGAGAGAGAGAGAGAGAGAGAGAGAGAGAGAGAGAGAGAGAGAGAGAGAGAGAGAGAGAGAGAGAGAGAGAGAGAGAGAGAGAGAGAGAGAGAGAGAGAGAGAGAGAGAGAGAGAGAGAGAGAGAGAGAGAGAGAGAGAGAGAGAGAGAGAAGAGAGAGAGAGAGGGGACGGGAGAGAGAGAGAGAGAGAGAGAGAGAGAGAGAGAGAGAGAGAGAGAGAGAGAGAGAGAGAGAGAGAGAGAGAGAGAGAGAAAGAGAGAGAGAGAGAGAGAGAGAGAGAGAGAGAGAGAGAGAGAGAGAGAGAGAGAGAGAGAGAAAGAGAGAGAGAGAGTGAGAGGCCGAGAGAGAGAGAGAGAGAGAAAGAGAGAGAGAGGGGATGGTGTATTGTCGGCACTACAGACCCCCACATCAAGCCTTTGCACCGTCCCGGTGCAGTCTTTTTATTGAATGAAATAACTGCAGATACTTGAATGACGGAATAATTGAATAACTCAAAATACTCAATGATGAAATACGGCTAATACTTGAATGACAGGTGGTATGTACAGTGGTTGAAATTCTTCCAAGCTGTCTTAGATTAGATACTTCTTGACCCTGGAGATATTAACCACGGGAATCCTTATACCCTGCAAATCCTCCAGATGCACTGCGCCATGAGGTAATACCTTGATCACCTTATAAGGTCCTATTCATTTGGGTGCCAATTTAGTTGAAATTGCTGGGACTTGATGCACTAAAACCATGGACCCTTCCTTAACTTCATTGGATCTCAGATACCTGTCATGCAATTTCTTGCGTTCTTCTTATGTTACCTGAAGTTTCTGCATTGCCCCTTCTCTGTACTCTTCTAATGCCACTAATCTCTTAATGGGGGGTTCAATTCCAATGGTTTTGATTCCTATTTTATTTCTGATAATGAACTCAAACGGTGCCAATGCCTCTTTCCCATAAACTAAATGAAATGGAGTTTCGCCTGTGGTTCCCCTCTTCGTGGTTCTGAAAGCCCAAATTGCACCGATCAATGCTTGTGGCTAGGAGCTTTGATGATCGAAAGATAACTTGCGAAGTAGTCCAATCAAAATCTTATTGGAACTCTCTGCTTGGCCATTTGCCCTTGGGTAGTAGGCACAAGATTTCTTATGAAAGATTTTGTACCTGCCAAATATAAACTGGAGCAATTGATTTATAAAATGTGTGCCTCTATCACTAGTGATTTCCAGTGGGCAACCAAATCTTGAGAAAATACGTTTGTACAAGAATTTAGCTACTGTTAAAGCCATGTAGTTCACAGTAGCTTTAGCCTCTATCCATTTAGTGGCATAACATGTGGCCATCAATATATACCTTTTACCCCCTGGTTGACCAATTGGGCTAATTGGTCCTATGAAATCAAGACCCCATCGTTCAAATGGGAGCCATCCTGTAGATATGACTAATGGTTGGAAATTCATTGTGGTCGGCGTAGGAGCACACCTCCAGCAGATGTGGCATTCTTTAGCAAACTTGATCGCATACTTGTAAATATGAGGCCACCATAGTCCCTTGTGGATGATTCTACGAGCCAATTCTTCCCCCTTTAGCTGTCCTTCACTGTGTGCACCCTCTAGCAGAAGATTTACCTCCTCTGGATAGATACACCTTCTCAATATATCATCCTGACAGTATTTATATAAATTTCCATGTATAAGAGAATATGCTTTGGTTTTCAAGAGCAATCTTCCTTTCTCTACAGGTGTCAAGTGTTGCTTTTTCGCTCATTGCAGTCCTAGATACTTGATCTGCCATGTAGTGCTCTTTTCCTGGCTTAATATGAATATCAAAAATAAATTCTTGAAATAGGAGTAACCATCTCCAAATCCTTCTAGCTTCTCTAGGCTTGTTTATCAAGTACTTCAAGGGTTGATGATCAGATATAACTATAAAATGTACACCAAGGAGATAATGTCGAAACTTCTGAAGAGAAAATACGATAGCCAAACCTTCTCTTTCCATTGTACTGTAATTCCTTTCAGCTTGGTTGAGTAGTCTACTGGCATAGGAGATAGGTCTATCAACTTTATGTGATGAAGGTTGCGCTAGAACTGCACCAACAGCATGAAGACTAGCATCTGTATGCACATGAAATTCCAATGACCAATTAGGAACACTTAGAAGTGGAGCAGTACATAGCCTCAATTTTAGTTCACAAAATGCTTTGTCAGCTTCAACACTCCATGAGAAAGGGACCTTTTTACTGGTAAGCCTTGACAAGGGCTTAGCAATTTCTGAATACATCCGAATGAATCTTCTGTGATATCGTGCATGACCCAAGAAACTTTGGACTTCTTTTGGGCTTTGTGGAATCGGCATGGAAAGAATAGTCGTAACCTTTGCGGGCCAACGGTTATACCTTCAGCAGATACTATGTGACCAAGAAGAGTACCCTTGGTGACCAAAAAGTGACATTTATCAGGATTCAATTTCAAACCTGTTTTGAGACATTGCTCAAAAATTTCTTTTAGATTTTCCAAATGATTGTGGAAATCTTGAGCTGCTGCTCTTTTATCTATACCTGAAAATACTTCTTCTTCTAGTTTTGTAATTTCTGCTTTTACTGCCTCTGCATATTTCGGATTGAGTCGATACGGTCTACTTCTTGCAGGTGCGGCTCCCTCGATTAAGGGTATCCGATGTAACCCAGGCTCTTCTGGTATCCTTGTTAGGTCTTTGTAGGACCATGCAAAGACACTTTTGTAAGAAAAAAGCAAAGAAGTTACCTTTTGTAGTAGAGGAGGATAATGCCACAACCAGGATGCCAAGTGAATTACTTGAGGGTTCTCTTCATCCCCTAAATTTAATTCTTGAACCAATGTTTCAAGACTACTCTTGCTTGAGAAATCATCTCCACTATATGTAGGAGTGGACTTTAGTTTATATTCTGCAACATGTTCTTCTATCCATCCTTGAGGTATATCTGCAAAAGGAAGATCTTCTCTGTTCTTAGGTTCATAACCTTCTACCTCTGATACTTTTATATGGGTTGCCTCTTCAAAGCTTGTATTTAATTGCAATTTCTCATTCTCCAACTCCTTGTGATCTTCATTGCCCTTTCCTCTAATTACCTTATGTGCAACTTCTTCCTCAATTTCATTGATCTCCACTGTGCAACACTCTGCACTTCCCATCATCCAATTTAACAATGTATCATCTTCTTGGGGTAGAGAGGGCATTACTTGAGTGTCCACAGTATATCCAGTAGTTTTTCTTGAGTCGAATCCTTCTTCCAAATGTAGTTGCACTTGGTTATTGGTGCTTGTTGAAATCCATAGTTTGTTTTTCCCCCAATCTTGCAAAGCTTTTGCTTGTCTCAGCCAAGGTCTCCCTAGGAGTAAAGGGTAAGAAGTCTCCTGCGGAAGTGCAATAACAAAAAAATCTAGAACAAAGTGGCTGCCTTGTACTACCATCAGTACCTTTTCAATAATGCCAAGTGGCGCAACCCAATGCTGTTCTGCTAATGTAACCGTGAATGGTGCCAACTTGGTGGCGTTCAATTTCAGTTTCTTCATTGTAAAATCTGGCATCAAATTGATACCAGAGCCTCCATCTATAATCACACCTGTGAGAGCTTCATCCTTTATACCAAGAGATAATCTTGAGCTTTGGTAGTCTGCTAAGGGTGCAGGGGGAAAATCAACCATGAAACCATCTATACTAGGTGATTGGACCAAGTGAGCAGAGTGTATAATCTTCAGTAAGTCACTTCTTATTTTTTAATCCATTTTGATAAGTTCGTACAAACTAACCTTGTGATGAATACCTTTCAAGATCTGCTCAATGTCTACCTTATGAGTGTCTTCTTTCAAACTTGTTGGTTGGCCCCTTAGAGAAGTAGCCATCTTTTCATAAGCTCCTTCAATTTCTGCTTGGTCCTTCCATCCAGACTTCTTTTCTTCCTCTTTATCCTGAAATCCTTGTTGTTCCTCTCTATGGATTGCTGCTGCTTGCCTAGCTCTCGTTATCATGGGCATTGCAGAGGATGAAACGGCATAAGACTGAGCGGTCATACCTTCTTCTTGTGGAGAAATCGCAATCATGTGGATTGGAGCAGGACGACTTCTTGGGCAATCTTTGGTATAATGATCCTTGGCCTCTGGACAATGTTGACAAGGAGGTGCATCTTCTGGAAGGGAACACCTATTTTGCATATGGCCATACTCACCACAACGATAGCACATCAAAGGTCTATTATATCTAGGCTTTGCAGGCTGATTCTCCTCTCTATTAGATGTATTTGAAGTACTAGCATAGTATGAATCCAAAGTTTAAGGGTTACCTCTTTGCTGTATACCCTTGAGATAGTAGCAATCTCTAGCTTCATGACCATCCTTTCCACAAAATTGATAGCTTACCTTGTTAGGGCAATTAGCATTGGAATGTCCATTGTTGTTACAGATTGTACACCAAATTTGTCTCCTTATATCCTGAGTGGTCTTCAAATCTTCTAACTCACGGCGAAGTTGGGCTACTTCGTCATCAGTGCGACCCAGTGGTGGCAAGACCTTCTCTTCTTGTTGATTCTGTTGCATTTTCAATGCCTCTAGTTCCCTCCTTAGTTGCCCAATAGGATCCAGGTCAGCAGCATAATTTCTTTGTGTATCCTCTTCAAAATGTTGCCTTGCTTCTTATATGCGTGATGCCGCTGCAACAAAATCATTGAGGGTTGCATCCAATCTAAGAGACTCATGGAGCTTCTGCTGAGATGACCTGGGCAGAGCTTTTTCTATCCATTTTTTAACCAAAAAGTCACCTGGAGCATGTGGCAGACGTGCAACAAGTGCTTTTGTTCTAGTGTGAAGTTCATGAAAGGATTCACCTGATCTTAGCTTTAGATTCTCTAGCTGATCTAGAGCTCTTTCCGAGGAATCACTTGGTCAGAATGTCTGTGAGAACGCCGCCTTTAGAGCCTCCCATGTAGCGAAATGGCCATCTGCATATTGACTATACCATTTATCTACAAGACCCTCCAATGTGGATGGAAAGAGTGCCAGCATTGTATCCTCTCTATTCTGTAGACCTCGTCCATGGCATAAAGACATCAATCTCCTC
>CM035439.1:54741805-54801805 GCA_020310875.1 Ceratopteris richardii | reverse complement strand
CACCTCAACAAAATGAAGTCGCCAAAAGAAAGCAAGTCTCTCATGGAGATGGTGTGGTGTGTGGTCAAAAGTCAAGCTTTACCACATAGCTTCTAGCTTGAGGCTATTATATGTGCAACATACGTACTTAACAGGCATTGCATTTTTCATTCCTTACAACCCTAGAATTTTCAGAGCTTTTAGGTTATTTTTCTTTGATAATATATTTTATGAATGCATAATGCCTAGAAATAAGGCTACCATATGTGACCTTTTCTATTGGATAGTTGGTCCGTGAGGTTCTTCTTGTATTTCTTCATGAATAAATCTTACCTTTCCTCCTTTTTGCAACCTCAAGTTTCGATTTTGTTTCAGTTTTGGTTTTGATTTTGTTTCCGATTTTGGTTTCATGATCTGATTTCATGAATAAATTCTCTGTTCATGATCTGATTTCGATTCGGATTTCAGTTTTAGTTTTGGTTTCAATTTTTGTTTCCATTTTTGTTTCCATTTTCGTTTTCGTTTTCGATTCCGATTTTGGTTCTGTTTTCATTTCATGTTTCCTATTTTAGTTTCAGTTTCTGTTCTAGTTCCACAATCAAAACCTACGTTTACTCCTTCAGCCACCTACGTTTACACCCACATTTACTCCTTCGCCTTACTCCAAGGTGTCGACTACGGCATAGAACTTATGCATAACTTAAGGCATAACTAAGGCATTACTTTGGCATCCTTGGCACCCAAGGCTCCCTTGGCGACCATTGGTAGCCGTTGGCTATGTGCAAACCAATTTTAATTTATGAGTGGCAATAAGGAGTTTTATATTCACCAAGGTGGGAGGATTTTAACCCACAACTTCACTCACACAAGGGAAGTGTTTTACAACTACACTATCTCTTTGTGTTGTCATCAAGTTCTCTTTTCTTATATTTAACACAACTTTCATCTCTTTCTTACTTTTTCAATTCCCAAGAACAAACCTTCCTTTTACATTTTAACTCAAACAATCTCAAAAACTGTTTCTACAAATCTAGCAAGAGGGTTTTGTTCTCTACGTCCTCATGGACCCTATGAACACCATGGATGATTTCGGTGAGTCACCTCTACCCAAGGTAACACTCGAGCAACAATTTGAGCTCCTACGACATGAACTTCGAGGCACTCAGAACAAGATCTAACAATGCGATGAAGTACTCCGAAAGATGCAACTGATGAAGATAACCTTATGAGGGTGCTCAAAGCTATTGTCTCTGCCCAATCAGATGGCATGCATTCCAAGATTGGTGCTAAAAATTACTAGTTTTTACAGTTTCATCGCCATAAGGATAGCCCTTTTGTCCTTTAAGGTTGTCACACTTTGATTATTTTTATACTAATTAAACATATGTTGAAAGTGAAAAAGTCAAATTTTCCACTAGCTATTTAGTAGGAAAAGCTCAACTCTAGTCGAATGTCCTATGGCAGCATCCAACAACATGGAAGGCTTTCCAACATAAACTGAAGGATTCTTTTCTTCCTCCTCAATACCATTTACATGTTTGATGTGCACAGAAGACCCTTATATGGAAGGATGGTGGCACAATTACTACTACAGGGAGGGCTTCTGGCAAAATTTACTATTGGTTCGAATGGCGTGGGAATCCAAGCTAAGCTTCACACTCTACGACCTACAACTCTCAACGAGGCTATATCTTTCACCTATGATGCAGAGAAAGAATTTGTCCATAACCAAGTCAATCCTTCTACAACAACCACATCAACGACCACTTTTTCTTAAACCAAGTCTTCCCATGAAACATAATTTTAATGTCCCATCTTACTCTAGTTTTCCTCATCCACCACAATCCAACTACTCAGCTACACCTGTTGCTTCATCTCTCCAACCTACCAAACCACCTACCCTACAGACTTCAGCGATGGATGCCCAACAAAAGTGACCATGAATCACCTACTAGAATTGTGGTAAACCTGGGCATACAAAAATGAAGTGTCAATTGTGACCTCTTAACATGAAACCAGTTGCAATTCAATTACATAACATGGAGGCCCATAATGAAGAAATTCCTCCTCTTTGGATAGAGGAATCATTGGAGAAGGACATAAGTACCTTGGGTAAAAATATCTCTCTTCATTCTCTACTTTGCATGTAGGGTACTTGTAGAGGAGGTACTGGGGTATCCACTTTAAACAGAAGTAGAGAATGAAAAATAAACACGTCCAGTACGTCACCTACTCAAGGGGGGTTCTCTTTAGGGAAGTATACCCTTTAACATTTCTGTGAGCAGGCAGATACAAGGATTGCACAGAGTGGTAAATACTTCAGAAAATATGGACATCAAATGACCAAGGAAGACCAATCCCTGCTTGTTTCAAATCAGATGATTACAAAGTTGGGCAGATGATGAATGATGCTCACAAGTGTAAACTTAGGTTTAACAAGCCACAAGCTTAGTGCTAACAAGCCACCCTAGAAGTAATTCACTTTGGTACAACAAACTCTTCTCATCGACATAAGGGGCCACTGATATGCGGACTAACTCAGAACAATACCAATGGTAAGATCTTCTCAAGAGAATAGAACACAATCAATCACATTGACTCACGGAAAAGAAGAAGTATCCCAGCTACTCTTTGACACTATGGTGCTCATAGCCCTCAACTGAGAAGCTTACCCTCTGTATCCACACTACAGAGTAGCTCCTACAATAGGCTTGAAACCACCAAGTGGAAGAGATGACTACTGCTCGTACTCCCGAAACTCCAAAAAAATGTACCAAAAAGTGTGTGTCCAAATGAGCACAAATCCCTTGATTTTATAGGCCCCAATAGGCCAAGAGAGCCTTGCCAAATCTTCACGTCCACTGATCACGCGCCGGTTAATCACCCAAAATTGGAGGGGTAGGTCAAATATTCCACTTGATTTGAATTAGATCCACAAAAATAGGTAGTCGCCATGAATGGTTGGTGGCAATAGTCTTTTCTTCATTTCCACTTTTTACCATGCACATTCTTACCACATACCCTTTTGTATTCAAATTTGAGATCCTGACTTTGTGTTGCCGGTGATTTAGAAACACCCGTTGAGTGAATTCTAGAGCCATGACAACCAGTACACTTCGATGATGATCCTGACTTTGAGCCAGTGCCTTTACACTTTGAATACAACACATTCCTAGAGAGGGAGAGCTTCTTGGAAGTGCCATTGTATAACTCTTCCAATGACACTTTCAGAGGATGTATTATATCCTCCCCCTCCTTTGTCTCCTACTCCCTCTCAAATTGCCACCTCCAAACGGATTAGCACCATCAAAGAAAAGACTCGAAAATATCAAAGGGAGTGATTTCATATGCTTGAGCGAGCTCTTTGAACAAAGCCTTTGCAATCAGGACAGACTTGTTGCATTTGTTGAATCATTCTGGGTCCAAGCCATCTTATTGATATTTTCAATCCCGCGTGTGTGCTGTGAGTTTGTGTGCTTGTGCGTATGTGGGGGTGTGTGTGGGTGTGTGTGTGTGGGTGTGTGTGTGAATGTGTGTGTGTGTGAATGAGAATATGTAAGTGTGTGTGCATGTGTGGGTGTGTGTATGTATGGGGATGCATGTGTGTGATTGTGTGGGTATGTGTAGGAGTGGTTGTGTATGTGTGAGTGTGTTCGGAAGAGTACGAGAGATAGAGGGGTGCGATGGGTGGGTTGTGGAGGTGTGAGGGGAGGTGCAAGGGGTGGGTGGCGGATGAGTGCGGGAGGTGTGAGGGGAGGTGCAAGGGGTGGGTGGCGGATGAGTGCGGGGGGTGTGAGGGGAGGTGTGCGGGTGAGTGTGCGGGGAGGTGTAAGGGGAGGTGAGCGGGGCTAGGCGGGGGGTCTAGGCGGAGGCGAGCGGAGGGGCGGAGGGGTCTAGGCGGGGGGTCTGGGCGGAGGCGGGCGGAGGGGTCTAGGCGGGGGGTCTGGGCGGAGGTGGGCGGAGGGGCGGAGGGGCGGAGGGGTCTAGGCAGGGGGTCTGGGCGGAGGCGGGCAGAGGGGCGGACGGGTCTAGGCGGGGGGTCTGGGCGGAGGCGGGCGGAGGGGCGGAGGGGTCTAGGCGGGGGGTCTGGGCGGAGGCGGGCGGAGGGGCGGAGGGGTCTAGGCGGGGGGTCTGGGCGGAGGCGGGCGGAGGGGCGGAGGGGTCTAGGCGGGGGGTCTGGGCGGAGGCGGGCGGAGGGGCGGAAGGGTCTGGGCGGGGGGGGGGGGGGGCGGAGCTAGGCGGAGGGGGGGGCGGAGCTAGGCGGAGGGGGGGGAGGGGGAACTAGGCGGAAGGGGGGGGCGGAGGCGGGGGCGGGGGCTTGCGGGTGGCGGAGGGGAAGGGGATGCATTCTGCGGGGCGGAGGGGAGGGGGAGGATTGCGGAGGGAAGGGGGGGGCTCGTGGGTGGCGGAGGGGAGGGGGATGCGGGCTGTGGGGCGGAGGGGAGGGGGAGGATTGCGGAGGGAAGGGGGGGCTTGCGGGTGGCGGAGGGGAAGTGGATGCGGGCTGCGGGGCGGAGGGGAGGGGGAGGATTGCGGAGGCGAGAGGGTGCTGCTGTGGGCGGGGGAGGAGAGAGAAAGAGGGGGGAAGAGAGAGGGAGAGAGAGGGAGGGAGGGCACGCGGGACGGGGGAGGAGAGAGAGAGAGAGAGAGAGAGAGAGAGAGAGAGAGAGAGAGAGAGAGAGAGAGAGAGAGAGAGAGAGAGAGAGAGAGAGAGAGAGAGAGAGAGAGAGAGAGAGAGAGAGAGAGAGAGAGAGAGAGAGAGAGAGAGAGAGAGAGAGAGAGAGAGAGAGAGAGAAGGAAGAGGGGACGGGGGAAGGAGAGAGAAAAATAGAGAGAGAGAGAGAAAGAGAGAGAGAGAGAGAGAGAAAGAGAGGGATCTACAGACCCCCACATCAAGATTTTGCACCGTCCCGGTGTAATATCTTTATTTGCTTATTCCTTCAAAATGAACTACAGAAAATGAAAGAACAATGGTATTTACAGGGAGTAAATTTCCATATGCTTGCATCAATTCAAATAACTTTTCACCCTGGAGATGTTAACCAAGGGCAACCAGTTGCCTTGCAGATCCTCCAGTTGCACTGCACCGTGTGGCAATACTTTGATGACCTTATATGGCCCTATCCATTTAGGTGCCAATTTGGTGAATGGTGACGGTATTTGATGCACCAGGACCAAAGATCCCTTCTGTATCTCATTAGTCCTTAAATACCTGTCATGCAGCCGTTTGCGTTCCTCTTGCTTTATCTGTAGTTTCTTCATTGCTGCTTCCCTATATTCTTCCAATGCCACAAGTCTTCTGATTGGAGGTTCAATACCCATGGTTCTGGCTTCAATTTCCTTCTTGATGATAAATTCGAAAGGTGCCAATGCTTCTTTACCATAGACTAACCGAAATGGAGTCTCGCCTGTGGCTCCCCTCTTCATGGTTCTGAAAGCCCAAATTGCACCAATCAGTGCTAGCGGCCAAGAGCTTTGATGATCGAACGATAATTTGCGAAGCAATCCAATCAAAATCTTATTGGAACTCTCTGCTTGGCCATTTGCCCTTGGGTAATAGGCACAAGATTTTTTATGGAAGATTTTGTACCTGTCAAATATAAACTGGAGCAATTGATTTACAAAATGTGTGCCCCTATCGCTAGTAATTTCCAGAGGGCAACCAAATCTTGAGAAAATACGTTTATACATAAATTTAGCTACTGTTAAAGTCGTGCAGTCCACAGTAGCTTTAGCCTCTATCCATTTAGTGGCATAGCATGTGGCCATCAAAATATACTTTTTACCTCCTGGTTGCCCAGTTGGGCTAATTGGCCCTATGAAATCAAGACCCCATCGTTCAAATGGGAGCCATCCTGTAGATATGACCAATGGTTGGAAATTCAATCTGGTTGACGCGGGAGCACACCTCTGACAGATGTGGCATTCTTTTGCAAACTTGAGTGCATCCTTGAAAATATGAGGCCACCATAATCCTTTGTGGATGATCCTATGAGCCAATTCTTCCCCCTTTAGGTGTCCTTCACTGTGTGCTGCCTCTAGTGAAAGATTTACCTCCTCTGGATAGATACACCTTCTCAAGATATCATACTGACAGTATTTATATAAAATTCCATTTATAAGAGAATATGCTTTAGTTTTTAGGAGCAATCTTCTCTTTTCTACAGGTGTCAAGTGTTCTGGGATCTTTCCAGTAGTAAGCACATGGAGAATTTCATCATACCAACCAGTCCGTATTGCTACTAGAAAAAGATTGCTATCCACCAATTCATCATTAATACCTGTTGCCTTTTCGCTCATTGCTGTCCTGGACACTTGATCTGCCATGTAGTGCTCTTTCCCTGGCTTAATATGAATATCAAAATTAAATTCTTGAAACAAAAGTAACCATCTCCAAATCCTTCCTGCTACTCTAGGCTTGTTTATCAGATACTTCAGGGGCTGATGATCAGAGATAACAATGAAATGTACACCAAGGAGATAATGTCGAAACTTTTGAAGAGCAAATACGATAGCCAAACCTTCTCTTTCCGTTGTATTGTAATTCCTTTCAGCTGGATTGAGTAATCTGCTTGCATAAGAAATAGGTCTATCCACTTTCTGAGATGATGGTTGAGCTAGAACTGCACCAACAACATGAAGACTAGCATCTGTATGCACATGAAATTCCAATGTCCAATCAGGAACACTTAAAAGTGGAGCAGTACATAGCCTCAACTTTAGTTCACAAAATGCTTTGTCAGCTTCAGCACTCCATGAGAAAGGGATCTTTTTGCTGGTAAGCCTTGACAAGGGCTTAGCAATTTCCGAATACATCCTAATGAATCTTCTGTGATACCCTGCATGGCCCAAGAAACTTTGCACTTCCTTTGGGCTTTGTGGAATTGGCATGGAAAGAATAGCTGTAACCTTTGCAGGATCAACAGTTATGCCTTCAGCAGATACTATGTGACCAAGAAGAGTGGCCTTAGTGACCAAAAAGTGACATTTATCAGGATTCAATTTTAAACCTGTTTTGAGACAGTGCTCAAAAATTTCTTTTAGATTTTCCAAATGGTCATGGAAATCTTGAACTGCTGCACTTCTATCTGTACCTCAAAATACTGAAAAGTCATCCATGAAAATGCGTAGAAAGGTTGTTAACCATTTGCCCAATATCAGATACATTGTTCTATTAAATGAAGCTGGCGCATTCTTCAAACCAAAAGCCATACGAGTATAGACATAAGTGCCCCAGGGAGTGACAAAGGCTGTTTTGTCCCTATCGTCAGGATGGATCACTATCTGATTGTAGCCACTAAAACCATCCAAGAAACTATACAAAGTGTGACCAGCTACCTCTTCAAGTACTTGCTCTGTGAAGGGCTGAGGAAATCCATCTTGAATAGTCACTTTATTCAAAGCTCGGAAATCAACACATACTCTTATTTTTCCACTATTTTTCCTGGGCACAATAACCATAGAAGAAAGCCACCTGGAATGTTCTACTGGCACAATTATACCTGCTTCCTCTAGTTTTGTAATCTCTGCTTTTACCGCCTCTGCATACTTCGGATTGAGTCGATATGGCCTACTTCTTACAGGCGCGGCTCCCTCAACTAAGGGTATCCGATGTAACCCGAGCTCTTCTGGTATCCCTGTTAGATCTTTGTAGGACCATGCGAAGACGCTTTTATAAGTAAAAAGCAAAGAAGTTACCTTCGGTAGCAAGGGAGGATAATGCCACAACCAGGATGCCAAATGGACCATTTGAGGGTTCTCTTCATCCCCTAAATTTACTTCTTGAACCAATGTTTCAGGACTGGTTTTGCTTGAGAAATCATCTCCACTATATGCAGGAGTGGAGTTTAATTTATATTCTGCAACATGTTCTTCCATCCATCCTTGAGGTATATTTGAGAAAGGAAGATCTTCTCTGCCCTTAGGTTCAAAATCTTCTACCTCTGATACTTTTATCTGGGTTGCTTCCTCAAGGCTTGTGCTTTCTTGCAATTGCTCATTCTCCAACACCTTGTGGTCTTTATTGCCCTTTCCTGTAATTTCCTTATCTGCAACCTCTTCCTCAATTTCATTAATCTCCACTGTGCAACACTCTGCACTTCCCATCATCCAATTTAACAATGTATCATCTTCTTGGGGAAAAGAGGGCATTACCTGAGTATCCACAGTATATCCAGTGGTTTTTCCTGAATCAAATCCTTCTTCCAAATGTAGTTGCATTTGGCTATTAGTATTTGTTGAAATCCATAGTTTATTTTTTCCCCAATCTTGCAAAGCTTTTGCTTGTCTCAGCCAAGGTCTCCCTAGGAGCAAAGGATAGGAAGTCTCCTGTGGAAGTGCAATAACAACAAAATCCAACACAAAGTGGTAACCCTGTACTACCATTAATACCTTTTCAATAATGCCAAGTGGCGCAACCCGATGTTGATCTGCCAATGTAACCGTGAATGGTGCCAACTTGGTGGGGTTTAAATTCAGCTTTTTCATTGTAAAATCTGGCATCAAATTCATACCAGAGCCTCCGTCTATGATCACACCTGTAAGAGCTTCATACTTTATACAAACTGATAATCTCGAACTTTGGTAGTCTGCTAAAGGTGCAGGAGGAAAATCAACCATGAAACCATCTATACTAGGTGATTGGACCAAGTGAGCAGAGTGTATAATCTTTAATAAATCACTTCTTATTTTTGAATCCATCCTTATAAGTTCATAAAGACTAATCTTGTGATGAATACCTTTCAAGATCTGTTCAATGTTTACCTCCTGAGTATTTTCTTGTAGACGTGTTGGTTGGTCCCTTAGAGAAGTAGTCATTTCTTCATAAGCTCCTTCAATTTCCACTTCGTCCTTCCATCCAGACTTCTTTTCTTCCTCTTTATCCTGCATTCCTTGTTGTTCCCCCCTAAGGTTTGCTGTTGCTTGCCTAGCTCTGGTCATCATGGGCATAGCAGAGGATGAAACAGCATAGGATTGAGTTGTCATACCTTCTACTGGCTGGGAGACTGCAATCATGTGAATTGGAGCAGGACGACCTCTTGGGCAATCTTTGGTATAATGATCCTTGGCTTCTGGACAATGTTGACAAGGAGGTGCATCTTCTGGGAGGGAACACCTATTTTGCATGTGGCCGTACTCACCACAATGATAGCACATCAAAGGTCTATTATATCTAGGCTTTGCAGGCCTATTCTCCTCTCTATTAGATGTATTGGAAGTACTAGCATAATATGAATCCAAATTTTGAGGGTTACCTCTCTGCTGTGTACCCTTGAGGTAGTAACAATCTCTAGCTTCATGACCATCCTTCCCACAAAATTGACAGCTTACCTTGGCAGGGCAATTAGCATTGGAGTGTCCATTGTTGTTACAGATTGTACACCAAATTTGTCTCCTTATATCTTGAGTGGTCTTCAAATCTTCTAACTCTCGGCGAAGCTGGGCTACTTCATCATTAGTGCGACGTAGTGGTGGCAAGACCTTCTCTTCTTGTTGATTTTGTTGCATCTTCAATGCTTCCAATTCCCTCCTCAGTTGCTCAATAGGATCCAGATCTGCAACATACTTTGGTTGTGTATCCCCTTCAAAATGTTGCCTTGCTTCTTCAATGCGTGATGCCGCTGCAACAAAATCATTGAGAGTGGCATCCAATCTGAGAGATTCACGAAGCTTCTGCTGAGATGACCTTGGCAGAGCCTTCTCTATCCACTTTTTAACCAAAAAGTCACCTGGAGCATGTGGCAGACGTGCAACCAGTGCTTTCGTTCTAGTGTGAAGTTCATGAAAAGATTCACCTGACCTTAGCTTCAAATTCTCTAGCTGATCTAGAGCTCTTTCTGAGGAATCACTTGGTCGGAAGGTCTGTGAGAACGCCGCCTTCAAAGCCTCCCATGTAGTGAAATGGCCATCTGCATATTGACTATACCATTTATCTGCAAGACCCTCCAATGTGGATGGAAAAAGTGCCAACATTGCATCTTCTCTATTCTGCAGACCACGTCCACGGCATAAAGAGATAAATCTCCTCACATGATCATCAACATCTTCATATGCATGTCCCTTAAAGGTAGGGAACTTGATGTTGATCCTGGAGAGTAGATGAGAAAGATCCTCCATTTGGACTGGTGTCTCTTCTGACGTATCTGAGGAGAAGTCTAGAGTTCTCCTATACCCTTCTTTGGACAATGGTGTCGCACCCAAATCAATAGACAAATTTAGGGAAGGTAGAGGGGAGGTAGACTCACTAGCCGTGGTTATTGCTAACTTGTTAAGGCTCCTCCGAACACGAAGAGACTCCTTATCTGCTCGTGTGTGGATCATGTACCTACTTGCAAATGTAATAGGGCAAAAATACCTCTCACAAAAATGCAAAGGTCCCACCGGGCGTGCCAAACTATAGAGGAGGTACTGGGGTATCCACTTTAAACAGAAGTAGAGAATGAAAAATAAACACGTCCAGTACGTCACCTACTCAAGGGGGGTTCTCTTTAGGGAAGTATACCCTTTAACATTTCTGTGAGCAGGCAGATACAAGGATTGCACAGAGTGGTAAATACTTCAGAAAATATGGACATCAAATGACCAAGGAAGACCAATCCGTGCTTGTTTCAAATCAGATGATTACAAAGTTGGGCAGATGATGAATGATGCTCACAAGTGTAAACTTAGGTTTAACAAGCCACAAGCTTAGTGCTAACAAGCCACCCTAGAAGTAATTCACTTTGGTACAACAAACTCTTCTCATCGACATAAGGGCCACTGATATGCGGACTAACTCAGAACAATACCAATGGTAAGATCTTATCAAGAGAATAGAACACAATCAATCACATTGACTCACGGAAAAGAAGAAGTATCCCAGCTACTCTTTGACACTATGGTGCTCATAGCCCTCAACTGAGAAGCTTACCCTCTGTATCCACACTACAGAGTAGCTCCTACAATAGGCTTGAAACCACCAAGTGGAAGAGATGACTACTGCTCGTACGCCCGAAACTCCAAAAAAATGTACCAAAAAGTGTGTGTCCAAATGAGCACAAATCCCTTGATTTTATAGGCCCCAATAGGCCAAGAGAGCCTTGCCGAATCTTCACGTCCACTGATCACGCGCCGGTTAATCACCGAAAATTGGAGGGGTAGGTCAAATATTCCACTCGATTTGAATTAGATTCACAAAAATAGGTAGTCGCCGTGAATGGTTGGTGGCAATAGTCTTTTCTTCATTTCCACTTTTTACCATGCACATTCTTACCACATACCCTTTTGTATTCAAATTTGAGATCCTGACTTTGTGTTGCCGGTGATTTAGAAACACCCGTTGAGTGAATTCTAGAGCCATGACAAGCAGTACACTTCGATGATGATCTTGACTTTGAGCCAGTGCCTTTACACTTTGAATACAGCACATTCCTAGAGAGGGAGAGCTTCTTGGAAGTGCCATTGTATAACTCTTCCAATGACACTTTCAGAGGATGTATTATATCCTCCCCCTCCTTTGTCTCCTACTCCCTCTCGAATTGCCACCTCCAAACGGATTAGCACCATCAAAGAAAAGACTCGAAAATATCAAAGGGAGTGATTTCATATGCTTGAGCGAGCTCTTTGAACAAAGCCTTTGCAATCAGGACACACTTGTTGCATTTGTTGAATCATTCTGGGTCCAAGCCGTCTTATTGATATTTTCATTCCCGCGTGTGTGCTGTGAGTTTGTGTGCTTGTGCGTATGTGGGGGTGTGTGTGGGTGTGTGTGTGTGGGTGTGTGTGTGAATGTGTGTGTGTGTGAATGAGAATATGTAAGTGTGTGTGCATGTGTGGGTGTGTGTATGTATGGGGATGCATGTGTGTGATTGTGTGGGTATGTGTAGGAGTGGTTGTGTATGTGTGAGTGTGTTCGAAAGAGTACGAGAGACAGAGGGGTGCGATGGGTGGGTTGTGGAGGTGTGAGGGGAGGTGCAAGGGGTGGGTGGCGGATGAGTGCGGGAGGTGTGAGGGGAGGTGCAAGGGGTGGGTGGCGGATGAGTGCGGGGGGTGTGAGGGGAGGTGTGCGGGTGAGTGTGCGGGGAGGTGTAAGGGGAGGTGAGCGGGGCTAGGCGGGGGGTCTAGGCGGAGGCGGGCGGAGGGGCGGAGGGGTCTAGGCGGGGGGTCTGGGTGGAGGCCGGCAAAGGGGCGGAGGGGTCTAGACGGGGGGTCTGGGCGGAGGCGGGCGGAGGGGCGGAGGGGTCTAGGCGGGGGGTCTGGGCGGAGGCGGGCAGAGAGAAAGAGGGGGGAAGAGAGAGGGAGAGAGAGGGAGGGAGGGCACACGGGACGGGGGAGGAGAGAGAGAGAGAGAGAGAGAGAGAGAGAGAGAGAGAGAGAGAGAGAGAGAGAGAGAGAGAGAGAGAGAGAGAGAGAGAGAGAGAGAGAGAGAAGGAAGAGGGGACGGGGGAAGGAGAGAGAAAAATAGAGAGAGAGAGAGAGAAAGAGAGAGAGAGAGAGAGAAAGAGAGGGATCTACAGTACTATAAATAAGAAACTCGTTAAAATTTTACATGATGATGGTAGTTCACATGACTTCATTTCACATTTATTAGTACAAAAATTTAAATTAAAAATGTTTCCTTCCTTGTATAAAGTAAAAACTGCATTTCAAGGTAATCATTATAATTTAACACAAGAAATGAAAGATGTTACGATAAGCATAGGCCCATATGTTGATTCACGAACATTTTTAATTACACCTTTGCAATCTTATGATGTTATACCAGGTATGCCTTTTCACCATCATTATAACCCTCACATTGACTACCATACACATACCTTTAACTTTGAATTTAAAGGTCAAATCATTACTTCTTCTGCACGACATGATTTCCAGCCATTTCCGTTGATTATTTATACTCAAGTAAAATGTGCATTTAGAAAAGGATTCAATTCATGCACTATTTTTGTAAATTTTATCAATGATTATACTCATACACTTTGTGATGCATATAAACCTTTCATGACTACTTATAAGGATGGTCTTATGTCTGAGTATCCCTCTGAACTACCACCATCTCAAGGATCCTTTGACCCTAGCATAGACTTAATCCCTAGTAGTTCCCCTCCTCATAAAGCACCTTATAGACATGGCCCACTACACCAAAAGGAAATAGAAAACCAAATAAAACTTATCGAATAAAACTTATCGAATGTGCATTGATTATAGAGCCCTTAACAAGATCACAATAAAGAATAGATACTCTATTCGTCGAGTAGATGATCTTTTAGATAAATTACGAGTCTTTAGTAAAATTGATCTAAAATGGGGATACCGTCCATTACGAATTTATGGTAATGCACTTTGGACTACATGCATAGGTACTCAATATCATTGATTTTTTGTTAAGTACAAAAATCACTCTATTGAAGAATGTCAATGGATACATAAAATACAGTTAACAGCTCATTATGACCACTTAATTTTTGCATATCATACACAAAGACACTAATGTAATTCCTCCATGAACATTTCCATGCATGTGTTTTCACATAACATGCTTATTTTCATTTAGTGATGGAAGATAAGACTGTCCATCCATGTTTATTTTTGTTTCATCAACTGAGTTCAATTGCTTTTTCAACTGAGGGGCATGTTACAAATTATGGAATGTGTTGAACAAGGCACTGTTGGAGTGTTAATTTATTAATCTATTAATGTGTTTTGGTGTTTTTGATATAGCAGCTGAAGGTTCATGAGGGCCTGAAAGGCGTGAAAGGGCAGACATCAATAATCCGAAGTAGGGTGGATATCAATAATCCAAATTATAATTTAGTTTGTAAATAAACCCATGTAGAATGATCTATTGTTAGAAATAGTTAGAAAAGTAGTGGTTAGAATAAGGGTCATTGTAGACCGCAATTTTTGATATTGAAAATCATCGATGAAGGTCATGAAGTAAAGATAGTTCCCAAAAGAGGGTGTCTGAATAGGACCACAAACATGAATGTGAACAAACTACAGTTTTTGAGTAGCTCAAACTGAACAATATTTTGTGAAATAGGAACCCTACATTTTGCCCAAAATACAGCCCTCACATATATGTTTGCCAGGTGCCTCAAGTTTGGGCAAAGAGGACACACTTTTAGATTTTTATAGGCATAGCAAACTAGCAAAATTTAGATGACCAAAGCATGCATGCCAAAGCTTTGCACCTAACAAAGTGTAAGAATCATGTACTCCACATGCTCAATCATTCATAGATTTTTCATAGTCTATGAGATTATATAGCCCATGACATACCATGTTGGAAGTAGTAATGACATCACCATTTGATAGATCATGAACTTCACTTCTATCATCAACAAATTTCACAACCAAGTAAATCTTCGCTAAAGTTGAAATTGATAATAGATTCTTCTTAATCCTTGGCACAAATAAAGCATATGACAATGTAAAAGAAATACCATCAGTAGTAGTCACAATGATCTTACCAACTACCATAAGAGTATAAGAGGAGTTATTGGCACATGTGAGTGTATTCCTTGTTGGGGCAGGCTCAAGTGAATTGAAGAAACTGCATAGCGAGATAATATGTTTGGTTGCCCCACTATCAAAGTACCAAACATCTGATTCTACTACAGACATACACTATTCATATGAAGATGGGTCAAAACTGCAAACAGTGGTAAATTCTCATTCTTCATCCTTCACAAGATTAGTAGACTCTAATTTGGGTGTAGAGGCCTCTGCAACAACAATTCGAATCTCTTTCTTCCTTGCCTCTTTAGCAAGTAGTTTTGAGAACTCTTTATGACATGATCATTTGCTTTACAATATTTGTAACACATTTTGAGCTTTTTGTTTTCTTCTCATCTCTCTCATACTTCTTTGATTGTGCAAAACTAGTAGATTTTTGCTTACTAGTAGAAGAGCTCCATTTACCTTTGCCTTCTGACTAGCTAGGAAAGCTTGATCTGCAACATGCATAATCGACATGTTCTACCTAGACTGAGCTTCTTGCAATAGAACACAGACTAACTCCTCAAATTTTAAGGCATTTGGATTGCCTTTCATCATCAAACGAAGAGTAGAAGCAAAACTCTGATATGAATTGGGAAAACCAATCAGAACAGTCTGCACAAGTGAACTATTAGGGAAGACTTCATCAGCAGAAATCAATTATTCTTTCAAATCTTTGATCTTTGTTAGAAAATTGTCCATGGAATCATCATCATTCATGTGCTCAAGCAAGGTGGCATTAAGGTGTATAAGAAGCTCTGATAGCCTTGAACTTTGTACAAATATGTAGCCACATATGGTCTTTATAAATGCCAAACCATATGGCTAACAAAAATTCCTATACAAGATTTTGTAGGGTCTAAGTGGAAAAATTACATTTTTTACAAAATGCAGATGGCATACTACTATGCTAGAAAATCCATTTACATGTGAAATTCAGGCTATACACTACCTTTGATAGGGTTTACAAGTATATGAATTTTCATGTGATTTGCAGATATTGAAATTTTTGCCCTAATTTCCAAAGTTTGACCAGCTTTGATTGCTACCCTAGATTTGCTCGATTTCTTCCAAAGTTTGCATGTGAAATCCCTTTGACATCCTTGATGCATCTTGGAGTTCTTCGGGAATTTCGACTACCCTCACCGAATGTGTTTCCTGTAGGCCTTCATGAGTAACAGAGGAGAGAAAATCTTATAAATATGAATATGCTCTTTCTCTAATAACATGCAAGGAAATTGAACTAAACTCCACTAATGCATAAATCTACCTATATAGTCCATGATTTATTCTATTATACCTGTTTATCTTCCTTTGCTTGCTTGTTTTTTCTTTTTCTTATGATGATGATGATGATTTGGCAACTTTATGGTTACAATCTCTTTTTTGGGGTGGAAGAAAGTGTAAAACTTCCTAGTAACATGTAGCAGCTTATTTTTTATGAGGGGGAAATATTAAACCTCGATACAAGGTACAAACATTTTTTATGACGGAGAACAGGCATTTAAACTCCAATACAAGTGCTGTGAGATGGACTAAGGATGTAGAAACATGCAGTAGTAGGAGCTAGGATTTCAACAATTATGCTTTCGATATAGGATACATATGCATGTTTATATATGAAAGTCATGTCATCAAACTAAACCTCTAAATCTACATGCCCTATCATTCCACAATCCCAGATTATAATCAATTTCTTAGTAGATAATTTACTACTTAAGATACAATTTTACACAAGTAAAGAAATCATCATTTTCCCTTTTTTTGACTCAAGTGATGTGGATATGCAATGCAATGCAAAGACTGAAAAAAAAACATGCATGAAACAAAAATGGAAAAAAAGTAGAATGAACTTGAAAAAACACAAAGCAAAATGAACTTGAAAAATTAATGATATTTTTATATGTTTTATATATATATATTTTTTTTTATTTATTTATTTCTTCTTTTTTTTTCTTTTTTTTATTTTTTTTATTTTTAAATCTCTTTTTTAATAACACGGATACTCTTGTTTATGAATCGGCCTCATTGTTGTCATCTTCTTCAATGTCCTCATCCAAAATGTACTCATCATTATCACATTTCATGAATAGCTTTATCCTTTTACCTGCAATCAAAGCTTTTAGTGCAACACCACTTAATTCACAAAGAGCATACATACCATTGTTGTTGACTTTTGATACAATGTATGGCCCAAACCACCGTTGAATGAGCTTTTTGCGTGCATCATATTGAGACTCAAATGTACTATCATAAATGAGCACCCAATCTCCTATTTCAATTGGCTTAGGACGCAATCAATGAGTTTTATCAAAATAATGCTTGTTCTTCATTCTAGATTCTCTTAATTTTTCAACGGCATCATCAAGTCTTAATTTAGCTTGTTCTAACTGTTTAATGCGCAAACTCAAAAAATCATTAGTAGACATGTTTTCAGACGAAGGAAAATTTGACCATGTGGAAATATGAGACTGAATTCGAAACAATGGTTTTTGACAGTACATGAGTTCAACAGGCTTATACCCAGTAGTATGTATGCATGTCATTCTATCTGCCCAAAGTGCAAAAGGTAAGAATCTAGGCCATTGTTTGATGTCACCGTTACATGCTTTGGATATGGCTTTCACAATAGGAGGATGCCCTCTCTCTATTTTACCATTGGCCTCTAGATTATATGCAGTAGTGAGAGACAAACGAATATCGTGATGTTCAAAGAACTCTTTGGCTTCTCTCACAATTAACTCTCCATGATCGGCAACTACTTTCTCTATGTACCCAAAGTGACTTATGACATCTTGAAGGAAGAACTTGCAAACATTGTAAGTGGTCTTAGATCGTAGTGCACGTCCCTCTACATGATTAATTAAATCTTCTCTTGCAAGTACAATGTAATGCATTTTGTCAATACCTTTAGGCATAGTTATAAGATCTATTACCCACTTATAGTGAATACAAGGTGGATAAGTAGGATGCAAAGGATCTCTATGTTTGATTGATGAATGAAGTTGCCAAGTAGAACATGTAGAACCATAGCTACTAATATCAATGTACATCTTAGGCCAATAATAGGTACTTCTAATTTTTTTCATATGTTCCAAAAAATCCTTTATGAGCTGCCCAAAATGACTCATGCATTTCCTTCATTACTTGCACTTGAAGACCTTGTTTTCCCAGGACTCGTTGTGGATTCTTAACCTTACCCTTAGCATGTCTCCAAAGATAACCATTACATAGGAAAAAGTTATAAATTGTTTCCTAATGTTACGGAATCTATTCGTAGTCCAGCTAGGTAATGGTTGTAGTGTACTCAGATACTTTCATATGTCTCTGCATTCATTTTCGTACTCAGACTCATGAAATTCGTCATACTCATATATATGTGGAACATAGTCAATTAAGTTCACATTCGTTATTAGATCACTTTAAAGATCATCAAATCTAGCTCTCGATAACATATGAGCAACTGAATTTGACCTACCTGAAATATGAACTAACTCACGATCTATGAACTTAATATATTAGATCCATCTAAGCATGGCTATATCAGGAGATGAACAATTGGCTATCATTCCAATGAGAAGCAAACAATCAGTCTCAACTTTGACATTTGCACCAATGAAATATTCTTTGTCTACTTTCAAAGTTGTTACCATACCCCATAGTTATCGTTTGATCTGTGGATATTTTGGTTGTGTTTCATGTAAAATTTTGGCACCAAAGCTAATTGCATATCTATTCCCTTCACCATCATCTTGACTTATGACCCAACCTATACCAATAGGACTAGTATCAACAGTCCATATAATAGGTCTATTAGCAGAATAGTCTACACGCTTAAGGATGGGAGCTTCAAGTAATAATTTCTTCAATTTACGCATAGCTTGAGTGTGTTTGTCCGTCCAAATAAATTTTCCATTCTTCCTCAACAAGTCATAGAGACAATCAGCAACATGAGCAAACTGTGGGATCCAAATAACATAAAAGATGCAAGCACCAAGAAATCTACGTACCTCACTCACGTTGTTACATGTTTCAGAAATATTGCTAATGGCATCAACGTTTTGTGGGTTTGGCTTTCAACCATAATGGCCACATAAATGTCCAACAATAAGAACCTCATTGACACCAAAAATAGATTTCTCTATGGAAAATGTGAGACCTACCTCTTCAAATCATTGAAATATTCTTTTACAATCAAAGATATGGTCAAGAACAAATTTACGACATCCAGATGAGTCTAAAGTAATGTCCTTTACATGTTCCTCACTATCTTTAATTGGAATATCATCAATGAATGGCATAGTTATATGAAGGATAAAATCATGTAAGACCATATTCATAGCACTCATCATATGAGCCACAGAATTGGTCGCTCCTTGAGGTAAAGTACACATTCGCACTAAGCCTAAAGGAGTTTTCATTGTGGTTATGTCATGACTGTCAATTGCTAATTCGAATTGGTCATATCCGGAATATAAATCACCCATTGAATAGATAGAATGTCCTAAAAATGATTCAACAATCTTATCTAGAATGGGCCATGTTCCTACATTCCTTATCGTGACTTTATTGAGAGGTTAGAGATCTTGAATAAAACGTAGTTTCCCATTCTTTTTATGCACAGTGAACCATCTCTTTGAGTAATGTGCAAAAGGTGGCTCTAAAATTCTCATGTTTATCTTCTCCTTAAGTAGTTTCATTAGCTCAGATAAGTCAGCCTTTTTAACTGGCATAGGATGAAGATTCTATGGAATATGTGGAATAGTGAAGATTATCATGGGTGCAACTAGCTTAGGATCTACACAATCTTTATCTAGCCATCAAAACTTATCATAGACTTCTCTTGAAATCACATTGATTTCGGAGCCGGAATCTACTAATGCATTTACAGTGATAGTGTTCTTATCATTTCCTATTTTAAGATGCATCTCTGATGTACCTCTAGACCAAAATTTTCTTTTAAAGTGACTTTCAGGATTGTTTTCATGATTTTCATGGTCAAGTTGAATAGGTCCTAAGAATTTTTTTTTAACATTTACTTCATCATCATCAAAGTCCTCTTCATCAGATTCATCAAAGCTTAAGGCTTCATTCATAGCTTGATCTTGATCTAGAAAATCTTGCATCTCAATATCTAGATTAAGCAGAAACCTCTTCCTTTTAATTAGGCCGATAAAGTTATCTTTAAAAACAGGCTTTGCAATAGAGAAAACTTGTTCTAAAGGCATAGTCACTTGACTCTAAAGCAAAATGTCATAAAAAATCTCCATAGGATTTATTTTTCTCTCAATTTCTAAAATCAAGATCGCTTTAGGTTTTCTCTTTGGTTTCTTTTGTTTTTGCTCAGGATCTTGTTTCTGTTCATGTTCTCGTGTTTGTTCTTCAGTTTGTTTTGATTGTTTATGTTTATCTAAAGGCTTTGCTTCTGTTTTTCTTTGCGTTGTCTTCTTCCCCTTTTGTTTCTCCTATTGTTTTTGTTCATTGGGTTGTGATTCTTGTTTTTTATCTTTGGATTGTGATGTTTCTCCTTGCTCTATGATTGTTTCTATTCCCACTGAGGTTTGTTTTCAAGTCGCTCTTCTCTCACTAGGCTCAGCTTCATCTCTTTTTCGTTTTTCTTCTACATTGGATATGTGAGAAATAAGAGATTGATCTTCTATCGGTGACTTCCAAGCTCTTATTCTCCTAATCTCATCTCATGCGCTTACTAAAGCCTCTATGGAAAAGTCACCTTCCTTTGTGGGATTACTTGATTCTACTTGTTATTCATCAAGAGCTTCTAGTTTGACTCCTCTAGTTCCTACGTCCCTTATGGTTATATTTTCATAGTTTTTTTTCATTCCTCCCTTACCATAATTTCCTTGCAAAGGTAGCCTAGATCAATAGTCACATATTTTCTTATCTATGTCTATTACTAGTCGTTGCTCCTTAGCAGCCTTCAATAGTTCACAATCTCTCAAAAAGTGCTCTAATGAATCACACGAAGGACACCTACGAGGGCCACACACAAAACCATTTTGACTTTGACGATTTTGATTAACTTGTGGTGGGAAATTTTGAAATTGAGTATTTTGTTGATAAGGAATTGCTTGAACAAGATAATTAGGATTTTGATAAGGCATTTGATGTATTTGAGGAGCTCGGGGAGCAGCATGTGGTGCTTGAGGTGCAAGAGGAGCTTCCATAGTATATGGTTGACGATTTTGAAAATTTTGATTTTGAGGATTTTGAAAAGTTGTTAGACAAGCTTGAGGATATATGTTTTGATACAGTTGAGGATTTTGCACATGAGGATGAGGATTATGCATTGGAGGAACTTGATATGTTTGAGTAGGAGCTACTTGTGGATTTTGATTGGTAGCTATAACATTTTGATTATGCTCTTGAAAAGACATAAGGTTCATTTGATTTTGGAAATTTTTGGTGTAATTAGATTGTAAAGCATCTATAGTCTTGGCCAAATTGGATTGTGTAGCAATAAGACTTTCCATTTGCTTAGTGAGAATTTCCACTTGAGATTGTTCAACTACACTTTTATTTGGCTCTACTTTAAAACCTTGAGTAGGATCCATCATTTGAGGAATAAGAGTAGAGTCAAAAAGCATACCATGGGATTGTTCTCTAACTTGCTCCTTAGTTTGTGGAAGGCTAGTTTGAGGAACACTAGTTCGCTCATAAAGCATGGATTGTCTTTGATGTCTATGGGCTACAACCTCAACTACTTTATGCAGTTTTTGCCAATTGTTAGTAAGACCATATCGCTTATCTGGCTCTTCTAACTGCCATTCAAATTCCCTACGAATTTCAAGATGAAGAAGCTTAAGAAAATTGATCACAAGATCAGGTTCCAAAGTTATCTTATCCTCATCAGGAAGTTGTTCATAGCATATAATATACTCATTTTGCAAGTGAGTAATAGAGCTAATAGGCTTTGGGGAACTGATCCATCATAAGAATCCATCCCAATTATGTTGGCTATAATCTTCAAGATAGAAATCTTTGAGCATCTCCTTTCTAAAATCACTCCAAGGAAGAGTATCATATTGAATGACACAGTTTATGATAGAGCTATCAACAATTCATTCAAAGAATGATATCAAAAGATCTTCGGGAAAACCAAAAATCATAGCTTTCTCTTCAAACAAATCTAAGTAGCTTCTGATGTTGATGCCATTGAATTTTCCCTTCTCTCTCAGCATAGAAGAGACTATTCTTTGGCATTGTTTCTCAACAATAAGGGATTTGAATCCTTCCTCCATCTTACATGAATGAGAAACTGATGCACGATTCTCTAGATCTCTCACAAATACAATTACTTCACGGCGAAGATGTGCATGATACTGTGAGAAATCCAGTGCAACACTCAAGAATGATGATGATGATATGCTGAGGATGAAAAATATGAAACAATGGATATGGATCACAACCTCCAAGCTAAGCTTCACACTCTATGACCTACAACTCTCAACAAGGCTATATCTTTCACCTATGATGCAGAGAAAGAAGTCAAGTCCATAACCAAGTCAATCGGTCTACAACAACAGCATCTACGACCACTTTTTGTTAAACCAAATCTTCCCATGAAACGTAATTTTAATGTCCCATCTTTGTCTAGTTTTGCTCGTCCACCACAATCCAACTACTCCACTGCACCTATCTTCATCTCTCCAACCTACTAAACCACCTACCCTACAAACTTCAGTGATGGATGCCCAACAGAAGCGACCACGAATCACCTGCTAGAACTGTTGTAAACTTGGGCATACAAAAACAAAGTGTTGATTGTGACCTATTAACATGAAACTAGTTGCAGCTCAATTACATAACATGGAGGCCCATAATGAATAAATTCCTCCTCTTTGGATAGAGGAGTCATTGGAGAAGGACTTAAGTACCTTGGGAATGATATCTCCCTTCATTCTCTACTTTTCATGTAGGATACTATAAATAACAAGCTTGTTAAAATTTTACATGATGATTGTAGTTCACATGACTTCATTTCACAGTTATTAGTACAAGAACTTAAATAAAAAATGTCTCCTTTCTTGTATAAAGTAAAAGCTACATTTCAAGGTAATCATTATAATGTAAGATGAGAAGTGCAAGATGTTATGATTAGCATAGGCCCATATGTTGACTCACCAACATTTTTAATTGCACCTTTGCAAGCTTATGACATTATACTAGGTATGTCTTTTTGTCATCATTATAACCCACACATTAACTACCATACACATACGTTAAACTTTGACTTTAGAGGCCAAATCATTACTTTGTCTTCACGTCATGATTTCCAGCCATTACCGTTGATTAGTCATACTCAAGTAAAATGTGCATTTAGGAAAGAATTCAATTCATGCATTGTTTTTGTCAATTTCATCAATGATTATACTCATACACTTCCTGATGCACATAAACCTTTCATGACTACTTATAAGGATTGTTTTATGTCTGAGTATCCCTCTGAACTACCACCATCTTAAGGATCCTTTGACCATAGCATAGACTTAATCCTTGGCAATTCTCCTCCTCATAAAGCACCTCATAGACATGGCCCACTACACCAAAAGGAAATAGAAAACCAAGAAAAGGACCTACTATAGAAAGGACTTATAAGGCCTAGTTCTTCCCCATTGGGAGCACCAGTTCTCTTAGTAGAGAAGAACAATGAAACTTATCGAATGTGCATTGATTATAGAGCCCTTAACAAGATCACAATAAAGAATAGATACCCTATTCCTCAAATAGATGATCTTTTAGATAAATTATGAGGAGCTCATGTCTTTAGTAAAATTGATCTAAAATCTGGATACCATCAGATTCGTATGATGCAAAAAGATATTTTTAAGACTCCATTTAGAACTCAAACTGGCCATTATGAATTTATGGTAATGCCCTTTGAACTTACTAATGCCCCTACTACATTCGCATGAATGATGAATCACATTTTTCTTGATTACCAAGCTTTTGTTCTTGTATTTTTCAACGATATGCTTGTTTAAGGTAAGAATGATGGTGAGCATGAGAAACATCTTACAATGGTTTTTATTTACTACGAGAGAACACACTTTACGCTAATCCTAAAAAGAGTTACATCTTTCAACATAAGCTAGAATATCAAGGACATATTATTTCAAGTGAAGGTGTGCACGTGGATCCAAAAAAGATTAAAGTTATAGTAGAATGGCCTACACCACAATCATTCAATGATGTTCATTCTTTTCTTGGCTAGTTTCTATAGGAAGTTCGTTCAAAATTTTTCTTATTTAGCATTTCCTCTTACCTTGTTATTGAAAAGAAAATAAAATTTCCAGGGGGACTTACCTAACAACAATCATTTGAAAAACTCAAACATGTACTTTCATATGGACCTGTTTTACAATTATGTGATTTTTCACAACCCTTTCATGTTGTTATTGATGCTACTGGTTCAAGAATAGGTCCTGTTTTAATGCGAAATGATCTACCATTGCATTTGAGAGTAGGACGCCCTCAAAAAAGAATTATAGTACATAGGATAAAGAATTGTTAGCAATTGTGCATGCTTTGCAAATTTGGAAACACTATCTTCTAGGCTTAGAGGTCTTAATCACAACTGACCAACAGACTTTAATCTTTGATCGGCATCTTAAATGGCCATCATTCATTCAAAATTTCCAACCCATGATCCAATATCAACTTGATAAAGCTAATGTTGTAGGTGATGCTCGTAGTCGATTTCCTTCACATTCTGTTGTTTTGCATAATATTTATGCCATCCGAATTCATTCTTTTCAAGAAATGGTTTCCACTTATGCATCTCATTTGTGTTTCTCACATGCATGGCATGACTTGAATAATGGTGCATATTTATTTAATGAACATTATACATATTATAATGGTTTTCTTTATTTTCAGCATAGATTATGCATAACCCAAGCTTTTAAAGATTTTTTCATCAAAGAAATGCATGAACCATCTTAGATGGGTCATAGAGGCATAAAAAACACCATTTTTGCCTACAAGGATTTCTCCTTTTGGCCACACATGGAAAACGATATTGCACATTATGTTTCTCAATGCATTGTATGTCAGCATGTAAAACATCATCATGGTAAACCATTTGGATTATTAATGCCACTTCCCATTCCAAAACAACCATTGGAACAAATTTCTATGGATTTTATCACACGTCTTCCCATCACTTCATCACATAATGATATGATTTGGACAATAGTTGATAGGTTTAATAAATATGCATATTTCATTCCATGTAGAAAAACTTTGTCTGTACCTCAGGCTACAAAATTATTCATTAAATGAATTTTCACACATCATGGATTTCCTAAAGTAATGTTATCTGATCGTGCTATTAGATTTTGTAATCATTTTTGGGTTGCCTTATTTCAACATTTTGGTCCTAAAATAGATGCATGAAAGAAAGAATTGAAACAAGCAACATGAATGTGCATGAACAAATAGGCAAGATATATGCAAATGAACAAGCAACATTGACAACAAGAAAGAAAACAAACAAGCATCAATATGTAGTGGAAGTGGATGTACTGAGTCGTTTTAAGCATCAATTCCTCTCATCTTGAAGAAAAATTTGTACCTTTTTCATAACGCAACCTACCTTAAATACAATTATAAACAAAGATTTACGATTTTTCAAGAGACATCTTTCATCTTTACCTTATTTTAGATCAACTCCTTTCCTACATAAATATGAATATGCTCTTTCTCTAATAACATGCAAGGAAATCGAACTAAACTCCACTAATGCATAAATCTGCCTATATAGTCCGTGATTTATTCTACTATACTTGTTTATCTTCCTTTGGCTTGCTTTTTTTTTTCTTTTTTTTATGATGATGATGATGATGATTCGGCAACTTTATGGTTACAATCACTTTTTTGGGGTGGAAGAAAGTGTAATACTTCCTAGTAACATGTAGCAGCTTTTTATGACAGGGAAAAATTAAACCCTGATACAAGGTACAACCATTTTTTATGACGGAGAATAGTCATTTAAACTCTGAAACAAGTGCTATTAGATGGACTCAGGATGTAGAAACATGCAGTAGTAGGAGCTAGGATTTCAACAATTATGCTTTCGATACAGGATACATATGCATGTTTGTATATGAAATTCATGTCATCAAAATAAACCTCTAAATCTAAATGCCCTATCATTCCACAATCCTAGATTATAATCAATTTCTTAGTAGATAAATTACTACTGAAGATAAAATTTTACACAAGTAGAGAAATCATCATTTGCCCTTTTTTTGACTCAAGTGATGTGGTTTTGCAATGCAATGCAAAGACTGGAAAAAAAACATGCATGAAACAAAAATGGAAAAAAAGTAGAATGAACTTGAAAACACACAAAGCAACATGAACTTAAAAAAATTAATGACATTTTTATATGTTATATATATATATATATATATATATATATATATATATATATATATATATATATATATATATATATATATATATATATATATATATATTATTATTACTTTTTTATTTTTTAATTTTTTTTAAAATAACATGGATACTCCTGTTTATGAATCAGCCTCATTGTTGGCATCTTCTTCAATGTCCTCATCCAAAATGTACTCATCATTATCACATTTCTTGAATAGCTTTATCCTTTTACCTGCAATCAAAGTTTTTAGTGCAACACCACTTAATTCACAAAGAGCATACGTACGATTGTTGTTGACTTTTGATACAATGTATGGCCCAAACCACCGTTGAATGAGCTTCTTGTGTGCATCATATTGAGACTCAAATGTACTATCATAAATGATCACCCAATCTCCAACTTCAATTGGCTTAGGACGCAATCGATGAGTTTTATCAAAGTAATGCTTGTTCTTCATTCTAGATTCTCTTAATTTTTCAATGGCATCATCAAGTCTTAATTTACCTTGTTCTAACTGTTTAATGCGCAAACTCAAAAAATCATCAGTAAACATGTTTTCAGACCAAGGCAAATTTGACCATGCAAAAATATGAGACTGAATTGGAATCAATGGTTTTTGATAGTACATGAGTTCAGCAGGCATATACCCAGTAGTACATGTGCATGTCATTCTATCTGCCCAAAGTGAAAAGGTAAGAATCTAGGCCATTGTTTGATGTCACCGTTACATGCTTTAGATATGGCTTTCACAATAGAAGGATGCCCTCTCTCTATTTTACCATTGGCCTCTAGATTATATGCAGTAGTGAGAGACAAACGAATACCGTGATGTTCAAAGAACTCTTTGGCTTCTCTCATATTTAACTCTTCGTGATTGGCAACTACTTTCTCTATGTACCCAAAGCAACTTATGACATCTGCAAGCAAGAATTTGCAAACATTGTAAGTGGTCTAGATCCTAGTGCACGTCCCTCTACATGATTAGTTAAATCTTCTCTTGCAAGTACAATGTAATGCATTTTATCAATGCCTTTAGGCATAGTTATAAGATCTATCACCCACTTATAGTGAATACAAGGTGGATAAGTAGGATGCAATGGATCTCTATGTTTGATTGATGAATCAAGTTGACAAGTAGAACATGTAGAAACATAGCTACTAATATCAATGTATATCCTAGGCCAATAATAGGTACTTCTAATTTTTTCATATGTTCCAAAAAATCCTTTATGACCTGCCCATAATGTCTCATGCATTTCCTTCAGTACTTGCAATTGAAGACCTTGTTTTCCTAGGACTTGTGGATTCTTAACCTTACCCTTAGCATGTCTCCAAAGATAACCATTATATAGGAAGACATTATAAGCTCGTTTCCTAATGCTACTGAATCTATTCCTAGTCCAACTAGGTAATGGTTGTAGTGTACTCAGATACTTTCCTATGTCTCTCCATTCATTTTCGTACTCAGACTCATGAAATTGCTCATACTCATATATATGTGGAACATAGTCAATTAAGTTCACATTCTTTATTAGATCACTTTCAAGATCATCAAATCTAGCTCTCGATAACATATCAGCAACTGAATTTGACTTACCTAAAATATGATCTAACTCAAGATTTATGAACTTAATATATAAGATCCATCTAAGCATGGCTATATCAGGAAGAAGCACGCGAACAACACAAGGAAGAAGAAGAAGCTTGGAGCACAAACACACAATACTCAATGTATTACTAGAAAATGTACAAAGATAAGTAGCCCATTAGGGCAATAAGCGTATATACAAGCCGGGGGAAAAAAAGCTCCTAAAGAGGGAAAAAAGTGCCGCGACGGTCCTAGTGTGTTCACACACATCACTACCCAAATAACTCAAGAAATCCCCCCTAGGAGTGATGCGGTGAACAAGGAGCTGGCACTCATGTATAAATAAGTGCCAAGCTATGTGGAAATCACTCCACAAAAGGAAGTAAGCCCAAAGCTTTGCGGAAAGCTTCCAACTTCTCCCTAGGCAGAGCCCCTTGAAAAGCTCTGCAACGTTCTCCTGCGTGGGCACATATGCCAAGCTAATCTTCCCAGTAGAGAACCTCTCCTTGACATAGTGATAATGCACCTCAATGTGCTTAGTGCAAACATGGAACACAGGGTTCCTCGCAACTGCCAATGCGCTCTAACTGTCAGTGAAGATGGTGGTGGCAGAAGACTGGCCAACACCCAAATCAGCCATAAGGCATCTGAGCCACACACACTCAACAGTCGCTGTGAAAGCTGCCCTATACTCAACCTCACAACTAGAAGTGGCCATAGTAGGCTGCTTCTTGCTCAACCAAGATATACATGAGCTACCAAGAATGAAGCAAAGACCACTGGTGGACACACGAGTGTCATAGCAACCAACCCAATCTGAGTCAAAAAAAGCATGCAAATCTGGCGGTAGTGATCCCCCCTTGGGATAAGGCAACCCAAGTAGCCGAGTACCACTCAAGTAGCGAAAGATGTGCTTAACCGCCTTCCAATGCATGACTCGTGGGCAGTGCATAAACCTTTTCATCTCTGAGATAGCAAACTGAATATCTATCCAAGTAATGCATAAATAAATCAAGCATCCAACAGCCTGCTGATAGAGAACAATATCAAATGCATCTCCAACATCATGAAGACTCAATCGTAAACCTATCTCCATAGGAGTGGCAATAGGCTTACAGTCTTCAAGGCCAAAATGTTGCAATAATGTGTCAATATATTTTGTTTGACACAAAGTCATTCCACCATCAACTTGCATAAACTAAATGCCCAAATAGTGATGCAAATGCCCCAAATCAGACATCTCAAATGAGGCATGCAAATCAGCCTTGAAATCAGCCATATGCTTCTCAATAGAACCAGTGAACAGTGTGTCATCAACATAGACAACAATGATCAGAAGCACATCATTAGCACGCTTAACATATAAGCTGCTTTCAGTTGGACTATTCTCAAAAACATGTGCAACTAGATAGGCATGTATCTTCTCATACCAAGCACGTGGTGCTTGCTTTAAACCATATAATGCCTTCTTTAACTTGCACACCTGGTTTTCATGCGCTTTTTGCGCAAAGCCACGGGGATGAAAAACATACACTTCTTCATGCAAGTCCCCATTCAGAAATGTTTTTTTAATGTCCAACTGATGTACATTCCAACCATGATGGGATGCAAGTGCACAAATGCTCCGAACAGTAGTCATACTGCATGTAGGTGCAAAGGTCTCATCAAAATCAATGCCTCTTTCCTGTGCATAACCCTTTGCAAAAAGCCTAGCCTTATACCTGTCAACTGTACCATCAGGTTTACGCTTCAGCTTGTATACCCACTTAGTGCCAATGGCCTTCTTGCCAGGAGGCAAGTCACACAAAGACCATGTAGCATTCTTCATTATACCATCATATTCAGATTCCATAGCAGCCATCCAGTTTTCTGAATTCTTTGCTTCATCAAAAGAAACAGGCTCATTCTCATCATAGAGACTAGACGTAGCCATAGCATAGCAATCTGATGCAAAGGAGGCACTATGAGAGCTTGAACGAGTACGATATGACAAAGGTGCATCTAATTTTCTGTCACGCAAAGTCTACACCAGCCATTTTGGCATAGTTTTTGCATGCTCAATATCAGCTCTCTCATCAACAAGTGCATCATGTAAATCTGCATAAAAAATAGAATGATCTGCATCATCATATGAAACCTGCAAAGGCTGAGAAGTTGCCTCATTAGGACCAGCACTAGACTGTCCACCTGTAAAAAGAGGCATCAAAGTATCATACATGTCTTTGGAGCTAACAGATGTCTCCTTAGTACATGAAAGCAATGGCTGAATAGCATCTTCCACAAAGACAACATCACGGCTAACCAGAATGCATTTAGTTTGTGGATGATACAGTCGATAGCCTTTGCTTTCAGAATTGTATCCAACAAAAATACATTTTACTGCCTTATCATCCAATTTTATGTGATGTTGTTCAGGCACTAGTGCATATGCCAAACAACCAAAAACACGCAGATGAGCAAAATATGGCTTGCGGTCATGCCAAGCCTCATATGGAGTGATAGACTGCGGTGCTTTAGTGGGATACCTATTCAGTACATATGCTGCACACATGACAACCTCAAGCGAGAAACTATATGGTAAAGCCTGGCTCTTGACCATGCACCTCGCCATCTCCATGAGTGACCTGTTCTTTCGTTCAGCAACTCCATTTTGTTGAGGTGTATACGGCATTGTACACTGGCACGTTCAGCTAGAAATGCATTCAAATCAGAAGACATATATTCCCACCCCTGGATCAGAACGCATGGTGCCCATTTTACATGCTGACAGATTTTCAGCCAAAACCAAAAACTGTTTGAAGCACATGAACACTTCAGAATTTTCCTTCAATGGATATACCCATGCATGCCTGGAAAAATCATCGATGAAAGTCACGAGGCAAAGGTAATTCCCAAAAGAGGGTGTCTGCATAGGACCACAGACATCACTACGTACAAGCTGCAATTTCTACATAGCCCGAACTGAACCATCTTTTGGAAAGGAGGAACGCTGCATTTTGCCCTAAATACAGGCTTCACATACATGTTTCCCAGGTGCCTCAAGCTTGGGCAAAGAAGAAACCATATCAGATTTCTGTAGGCATAGCAAACTAGTAAAATTCAGATAACCAAAGCGTGCATGCCAAAGCTTTGCATCTAACATAGTCTGAGAATCATGAACTACACATGCCGAATCTTTCACGGATCTTTCATAGTCTATGAGCTTATACAGCCCACGACATAAAATGCCAGAAGCAATAATCACATCGCCATTTGATAGATCATGAACTGTACACCTGTCATCAACCAATTTCACAACCAAGCCAATCTTGGCTAATGCAGAAATGGATAACAAGTTCTTTTTTATCCATGGCACAAATAAAGCATCTGACAAAGTGAAAGAACTACCATCAACAGTATTCAAAATGATCTTACCAACTCCCATAATAGGATAAGAGGAGTTGTTGGTGCATGTAATAGTATTCCCTGTAGGGGCAGGCTTGAATGAAGAGAAGAAACTACACTACGAGGTAATATGTTTGGTCGCCCCACTGTAAAAGTACCAAACATCTCATTCTACTACAGACATGCACTGCTCATGAGAAGATGGGTCAAAACTGCACACAGTAGTAAACGCCCATTCTTCTTCCTGCACAAGATTTGCAGACTCTGTTCTTGGTGTAGAGGCCTCTGCAACAACCATTCTAGCCTCTTTCTTCTTTGCCTGGCAAAGCTCTACAAAGTACTCATCAAGGATTGTTCCAAGATAATGGTACCACTTACCAAGCTTATAGGAAATGCAAAAGTCTCTAGGAATGAAGAAGGAGAAGAAATCTTTCAAATCCTAAAATCAGTATTCTCCATTCCTTCAATTCTAGTTCATCATGATCCTACCAAGCCATTTTTCTTGGAAGGTATATACATTAGACTTTGCCTTGGGATCCATTCTATCTTAGCATGGGTATGATGGACACTTACATCCATTCTCATACCATTCGAGGAAATTCTCCCCTCCCAAGATAAATTATCCCATTGATGACAAAGAACTTATTTTCATAGTGTATGCTCTTTATACCTCATGACCTCATTTAGAGCCAATAGCCCATAAAGTTACTATGTATATAGATCATAAGAATCTAAAGTACTTTATGATAATGTGTATCCTCAATAAAAGGAAATCTTGGTGGAGTAATCTTTTATCTAGGTTCGATTTTGTCACACATACTACCTAGGATGACAACAATGTCAATCAAGTGCCTTGTCAAGAACAGCTTACCTTGCACTTAACAAAGGTGAAGAAGCATGAGTTTAATGAATGAGTTTCTAGAACACAATGAACTAGTTTGTAATGTCAAGCAGAAAATTCAAGAAAAAAAAGATCATGAACTAAATAAGTTTGAAGAAAATGATGGGTTACTATATTTTAAGAACGTGATGTATGTCCCTCCAAAGAAAGCCTAGAATCCAAATACTTCAGAAACATCATAATAACCTTGGAGCAGGATAAATCTCAAGATGCACATTATCTTAAGAAACCTCAAAATGCACAAGATATACATACAAAAATAGATATATAGTTAAATAGATAGATAGATAGTTGGATGCAAAGATACATAAGTAGGTAGATAATATCGAGTGCGATGTGTGTGAATGTGCATTAAATTATTTTAAATAATGAAATACAGGAAGAAAGATACTTAAGTAGAGAGGGATGAAGAGAGAGAGAGATCATGCATGCACACATGCATAGATACATACATAAGTACGAACGTATAAGCATGCATGCCACATACATACATACAGATGTATGTAGATACGTAAAGAGTTTGCCATAAAAAATTGTCCTCTCTAAGGAAGTCCTCAATGTGATAAAAATGACCTCCACGAAATAAAAACTAACAACTACATTCCTTTGAATGAATGAATAATGTGGAGGCATGGATTATGAAACAACACTCAAGCTTTATAAGCATGACAACTGGCTTCGTCGAAAGTACTATTCAATTTGATATCAGTCACTCTCTTTGTATTTCGGTTAATGGAGTTTGCGATTGCATACTTTTCTGAAAGCGCCTCTCTATCAACTTTTTCGCCCTTTCTTATAAATTAGATCCTCCGTAGAATGGTAGGCCTCTCCAACTCTTAAGGCTGGAGCGCGCTTTTTAACTCGGGTTTCGAGTTCTCCTCGTGGACAAAGTTAATCGACACACAGAATGATAGCTATTCCACTTCTACTTGTAAAGAAAGTTCATGGAAGAGGCACAATGACAGCTATTTTGAACGCATGTGAGATTGAAGGGACCTCGAACATCCAACTGATCCAACTTCCAACTGTTTCGATCACCATGTCATGACGAAGCTGAAGAGTTCACCATAAGTGAGTGGTGTGGAGAACATCACCATAAGTGAGTCGTGTGGATAACATCACCATGAGGAAGCTAAAGAGGTCAGTGACGGCGAATTTGAGCACATGTCGAAGTTGGGAGTTATATAAAAATATGACATATGTGTCGAGATTGGACGAACAGTTTAGAAGCTCAATCATCGCAGCATCCTTTATGATTGAATGATGTGGATGGCATGGTTTCTCAGTTGTCACGATGTACAACAAGACTTAAGACACCCTGAAACTGTATCACATCTTCAAGTGCTCGATATTGACATACCAGAAAAAGGTGGAAGTTGGAACAGGGTAGTCTTGTGAGGTCCGAGTTATGAAGCAACGCAAAGTTTTGCTTTCTAAGCAGAACTTTCGAAGTTTATGTCCTTTAGGAATCTGTGAAAATAATTGGGTTAGGAAGATAAAATGGGTGGACCATGAAGGCTGAAGCCAGGACCTTCATCAAATCGGCACATGTATTTTCTGGACATTTCCCCACTGACTTCCCACGACTCGCGACTGGGAATTTCAGCCTCATGACGCGATTTTCATAGAATCTGAGGGAAATTTGTACGACATTGAAGAAAGTTTATTTCTAAGCGCACGTGGAATATTTTACGCGCGGCAATGTCGGCACATTAGAAGGCCGGAGACGATGCGCAGTTCAGGCATCATCTCCAGCGTTCTACTTCAGGCATCATCTCCAGCCTTCTACTGGGAGGGAGAGAGAGAGAGAGGACGTCTCTGTTTTCTGAATTCCCTATGGGTAATTGTTTAGTCTATAGCTCCGATCCATACATTCATACTCATCAGATGGAAGAAAACTCTTGTATCACAACTACGACTCAGCCGGTGAAGGATTGTACTCCTTTCACTCCTATTCTCCCCTTTAGCAGTCTGTCAGACTTAAATTCGGTCTACAGCCTCGGTCGTGAGCTTGGCCGTGGTCAGTACGGCATCATACGCAGCTGTAAACGTCGCTCTTCGGGGGCATTGTTCGCCTGCAAGTCGATTGCCAGGGTCTCACTTAGCGACCCTCAGCAGATGGAACGCATCATGAGTGAGACTTGCATTATGAAACGCCTCTCTAATTCCACTTGTTCATTCGTAGATGGGATTGTGCGCTTGCATGATATAATTGAAGATAAAGATTCTATTCATCTCATTTAAGAGTTGTGTCGTGGAGGTGATCTGTATGAGAGGATTACAGAAAATAAGCGTTATACAGAAGTCCATGCTGCTTTTCTTATGAAGAGCTTGTTGGAATCTATTTCTGTCACAGTATGGGCATCATACACCGTGATATCAAGCCGGAGAACATTCTTCTAGTGGACAACTCAGAAACATCCCCTATTAAATTGGCCGACTTCGGTCTTGCGCTGGAGTTTACAAAAGGTAAAACTCGCTTTGCTCCTGGCTTTGGGCAGAATGCAGTCTTCCTCTCGAGGTTCAAGCTGTCTTATAATGTTACTGATAAATTTGGATATGCAGGCCAAACGTTTTCTGGTCTGTCTGGAAGCTCCTACTACATGGCTCCTGAAATTTTCCAAGGTGAATATTCTGAAGAAGTCGATATATGGAGTGCAGGAGTCATCATGCACATAGTTCTTAGTGGTGTTCCTCCCTTCTGGGGACCGACAGAGCAACGGATCTATAAGGCTATTCAGAAAGGAGAAGTGAGTTTCTCTTCCAAGCTATGGGATTCCATTTCTGATGAAGCGAAAGATCTTATAAGCAAAATGCTGCATCCTGATGCCAAATCTAGGATAGCAGTTGCCGAAGCTATGGGTAAGTAATAGCATTATCGACAATCATATTATGCATGTTTGCGGATAAATCAAGGATGAATCAATGCATATTGAGACAGACGCATATAAGTGAAATCTAGAAGTTGTTCTTATTCATCGTCTCATAATCTTCATATACTTTTTTTGCAGCACACCCCTGGATTCTTTGTTGATATATTTAGGTAGTGATGTGGGTGAACACTCTAGGACCGCCAGGGCACTTTTATTCCCTCTTTAGGAGGTTTTTTTGCCCCAACTTGTATACATGCCTATTGCCCTAATGGGCTACTTATCTTTGTACATTCTCTAGTTATACATTCAGTCTTGTGTGTTGTGCTCCAAGCTTCTTCTTCTTCCTTGTGTTGTTCGCGTGCTTCCGGAGACGTGTAACTCCAACAATTGGTATCAGAGCAGGTCCTCGCTTCATCTAGGGCACCGTCGATACTCCTCCATCTGCAGTCTCAGATTCGCACGAAATTTGGTGAGCTCCTTTTGGCCTCCGAATGCACTATCGCAGCGCTTGTGCAGGCTATTTCGTCCTTTTGTGCCCAAGGTACATACCAGTTTCTGTTCGCCAGTTTAAGCGTCTCAAAGTCTGCTACAGGTCTAGCAAAACTCGTTTGGGCAGTTAAGTTCAACTTTTTGAGATACAGTCAATTTTTTGCATCAAGGTATTTTAGCCACGGGCCATGGCTGAAAGTAGTGATGTATTCCGTATGTTGGCTGTTGAGGATAAGTTGGATCGTACCAACTACCCATTATGGGCTTATATGATGCGACATGTATTGGTTGCAAAAGGACTGTGGAACATGGTGCAGGGTGTTGAAAGACGTCCTGTTACACCTGCGACTACAGGTACTACAAATACAGGTGCTCGAGGTGCTGGAGCTGATGAAGATGGTGTCGAAGATGATATTGTGCAGATTCCTGTTAGTATTGTTGTTTCTGTTGCACCTATTGCAGAGCAAATTCGTTGGGATGGCAGAGATGCCTAGGCACATGCATTGAAAGCTTTGTCTGTCAAACGTGCCATTACTCCTCACATACACTCTTGCAGAATAGCTAGGGATGCTTGGGATACACTTACCACATTGTACCAAGCTAGGAATGAGGCTCGTGTTGCTTATCTCCAAAAACAGTTGGAGAGTGAGCACATGAATGAAGGTGATTCTATGGACAGTTTCCTAACGAAGATCAAAGATTTGAAGGAACAATTGATTTCTGCTGATGAGGTTATACTAGATAGCTCACTTGTGCAGATCGTTCTGAATGGTCTTCCTGACTCATATCAGAGTTTTGCTTCTACTCTTCGGTTGATGATGAAAGGCAATCCGAATGCCTTATCATTTGAGGAGTTAGTCTCTCTTCTGTTGCAGGAACATCGGTCCAGGCAGAACAGGTCCATTATGCGAGTTGCAGATCAAGCTTCCCTGGTTAGTCAGAAGGGCAAAGGAAAATGGAGCTCTTCTACTAGTAAGTAGAAATCTGCAAATGCTGCACATTCAAAGAACCAAGACAAAGATGAGAAAAAATCAGAAAAGCAGAAATTGTTTTGTAAGTACTGTAAAGGCAATGATCATATCATAAAGAACTGTCCAAAACTCGCTGCTAAAGAGGCAGAGAAGAAAGAGGCTGGAATGGTTGTTGTAGAGGCCTCTACACCAAAAACAGAGTCCGCAAATCTTGTGCAAGAAGAAGAATGGGCGTTTACTACTGTCTGCAGTTTTGACCCATCTTCTCATGATCAGTGCATTTCTGCAATAGACTCAGATGTTTGGTACTTTGACAGTGGGGCGACCAAACATATTACCTCGCAGCGTAGTTTCTTCTCTTCACTCAAGCCTGCCCCTACAGGGAATACTGTTACATGCGCCAACAACTCCTCTTATCTTGTTATGGGAGTTGGTAAGATCATTTTGACTACTGCTGATGGTAGTTCTTTCACTTTGTCAGATGCTTTATTTGTGCAAGGGATAAAAAAGAATCTATTATCATTTTTTGCATTAGCCAAGATTGGCTTGGTTGTGAAATTTGTTGATGAAAGGTGTACAGTTCATGATCTCTCAAATGGCGATGTGATTATTTCTTCTGGCATTTTATGTCGTGGGCTGTATAAGCTTTGGCATGCACGCTTTGGTCATCTGAATTTTTCTAGTTTGCTATGCCTGCAGAAATCTGAAATGGTGTCCTCTTTGCCCAAACTTGAGGCACCTGGAAAACATGTTTGTGAAGGCTGTATTTTGGGCAAAATGCAGCATTCTTCCTTTCCAAAAGATGGTTCAGCTCGGGCTACACAAAAATTGTAGCTTGTACATAGTGATGTTTGTGGTCCTATATAGACACCCTCTTTTGGAAATTACCTTTATTTCATGACTTTCATTCATGATTTTTCTAGGCATGCATGGGTATATCCACTCAAAGCAAAGTCCGAAGTGTTCATGTGCTTCAAAGAGTTTTTGGTTTTGGCTGAAAATCTGTCAGCATGTAAAATGGGCACCCTCCGTTTTGATCGAGGGGGGGAATATATGTCTTCAGATTTTAATGCATTTCTAGCTGAACGTGGGATAAAACACTAGTGTATAGTGCCGTATACACCTCAACAAAATGGAGTTGCTGAACGGAAGAACAGGTCTCTCATGGAGATGGCGAGGTGTATGTTCAAGAGTCAGGCTTTACCTCATAGTTTCTGGCTTGAGGCTGTCATGTCTGCAACATATGTACTGAACAGGTGTCCCACTAAAGCAGTGTAGTCTATCACTCCATATGAGGCTTGGCATGACCGCAAGCCATCTATTGCTCATCTGCGTGTTTTTGGTTGTTTGGCATATGCATTAGTGCCTCAACAACATCCCAGAAAATTGGATGATAAAGCAGTTAAATATATTTTTGTTGGATACAGTTCAGAAAGTAAAGGCTATCGCCTATATCATCCAGAGACTAAACGCATTCTGGTTAGCCGTGATGTTGTATTTGTGGAAGATGCTATTCAGCCATTGCTTTCATGTACTAAGGAGACATCTGTTAGCTCCAAAGACATGTATGATACTTTGATGCCTCTTTTTACAGGTGGACAGTCTAGTGCTCGTCCTAATGAGGAAACTTTTCAGCCTTTGCATGTTTCATATGATGATGTAGATCATTCCATTTCTGATGCAGATTTACATGATGCACTTGCTGATGAGAGAGGTGATATTGAGCAGGCAAAAAGTATGCCAAAATGGATGGTGCAGACTTTGCGTGACAACAAATTAGATGCACCTTTGTCATATCGTACTCGTTCACGCTCTCATAGTGCCTCCTTTGCATCAGATTGCTATGCTATGGCTGCATCTAGTCTCTGTGATGAGAATGAGCCTGTTTCTTTTGATGAAGCACAAAATTCAGAAAATTGGATGGCTGCTATGCAATCTGAATATGATGCTATAATGAAGAATGGTACATGGTCTTTATGTGACTTGCCTCCTAGCAAGAAGGCCATTTGCACTAAGTGGGTATACAAGCTGAAGCGTAAACTTGATGGTACAGTTGACAAGTATAAGGCTAGGCTTGTTGCAAAGGGTTATGCGCAGGAAAGAGGCATTGATTTTGATGAGACCTTTGTACCTACATGTCGTATGACTACTATTCGGAGCATTTGTGCACTTGCAGCCCATCATGGATGGAATGTACATCAGTTGGATATTAAAACAACATTTCTGAATGGTGACTTGCATGAAGAAGTGTATGTTTTTCAGCCCCGTGGCTTTGTGCAGAAAGGGCATGAAAACCAGGTGTGCAGGTTAAAGAAGGCGTTATATGGTTTAAAGCAAGCACCACGTGCTTGGTATGAGAAGATACATGCCTATGTGATTGCACATGGTTTTGAGAATAGTCCAACTGAAAGCACCCTATATGTTAAGCGTGCTAATGATGTGCTTCTGATCATTGTTGTCTATGTAGACGACATGCTGCTCACTGCTCCTATTGAGAAGCATATTGCTGATTTTAAGGCTGATTTGCATGCCTCGTTTAAGATGTCTGACTTGGGGCATTTGCAATACTATTTGGGCATTCAATTTATGCAAGGTGATGGTGGAATGGCTTTGTGTCCAAGAAAATATATTGACACATTATTGCAGCATTTTGGCCTTGAAGACTGTAAGCCTATTGCCATTCCTATGGAGACAGGTTTACGAATTGAGTCTTCATGATGCTGGAGATGCATTTGATGTTGTTCTCTATCAACGGGATTTTGGATGCTTGATTTACTTATGCATTACGCAGCCAGATATTTAGTTTGTTGTCTCACAGATGAGCAGGTTTATGCAACGCCCACATGTCAAGTACTGGTAGGTAGTTAAGCACATCTTTCACTACTTGAATGGTTCCGAGCTCCTTGGATTGTTTTATCCCAAGGAGGGATCACTACCGCCAAATTTCCATGCTTTTTTCTAACAGTGATTGGGATGGTTTCTATGACACTCATGTGCCCACTAGAGGTTTCTGCTTCATGCTTGGTAGCTCATGCATATCTTGGCTAAGCAAGAAGAAGCCTATTTGGGCCACTTCCAGTTGTGAAGCTAAGTATAGGGCATCTTTCACATCGATGGTTAAGTGTGTGTGGCTTAGATGCCTTATGGATAATTGGGGCTATGACACTCATGTGTCCACTAGTGGTTTTTGCTTCATGCTTGGTAGCTCATGTATATCTTGGTTGAGCAAGAAGCAGCCTACTATGGCCACTTCGAGTTGTGAGGGTGAGTATAGGGCAGCTTTCACAGCGACTGTTGATTGTGTGTGGCTCAGACGCCTTATGGCTGATTGGGGGGTTGGCCAGTCTTCTACCACCACCATCTTCACTAACAGTGAGAGCGCATTGGCAGTTGCGAGGAACCCTGTGTTCCATGCTCACACTAAGCACATTGAGGTGCATTATCACTATGTCAGGGAAAGGTTCTCTGCTAGGGAGATCAGCTTGGCATATGTGCCCACGCAGGAGAACATTGCAGACCGTTTCACTAAGGCTCTGCCTAGGGAGAAGTTTGAAGCTTTCCGCAAAGCTTTGGGCTTACTTCCTTTTGTGGAGTGATTTCCACATAGCTTGGCACTTCCTTATACATGAGTGCCAGCTCCTTGCTCACCGCATCACTCCTAGGGGGGATTTGTTGATATATTTAGCTAGTGATGTGTGTGAACACTCTAGGACCGCCGGGGCACTCTTTTCCCTCTTTAGGAGGTTTTTTTCCCCCGGCTTGTATATACGCCTATTGCCCTAATGAGCTACTTATCTTTGTACATGCTCTAGTAATACATTCAGTCTTGTGTGTTGTGCTCCAAGCTTCTTCTTCTTCCTTGTGCTGTTCGCGTGCTTCCATAGACATCTAACTCCAAAATTCTTTACCACACGGAAAAATTCCGCTTCTAAAATAGGAGGAACTCAGCATGCAACATAATTTTCTCATACACAGCGTGCAAAAAACCATCGATTTAGATTTTTAGATTCGTACAGGGAGGCACATTTTTGCAGAAGATTTTTATCCAGCGATGGAAATACCTAGGCTCTTTTGCTATACTGCCTGCAACTGAACTATTTGAGGGAAATTATCTTCTAGAGATTTTGAGATGTAGAATTTGAAACACAAAGTTAAGCAAATGCTTTCACAAACACATGTAGTGTTCCAAGTTAGTGGCCGTCTAAAAAAGTTATTCTGAGGGATTCAAGATTGTAACCACAAGAGCAGTGTTACTAAAAAAGAGCACGATCACTTCGACCTTCGCTTCTACCACATCATACATACAAGGCTTGAGTAATGCTATGAGCATAAGACAGGAAAGTAAATATCTCTTCAGATTAAATGTCATTTCAACCATTATCTGTCAGTAGCCATAAGGATGCAGACTAAGAAATGAAGACATTGAGAAATATTGGTAGGAAGACATTGAGATGAAAAATTGAAAGATTGTTCAATGGCAAGCATCTACTCCGGTACGATTGATCGACATTTTATGTGCAAGGACATTTCTCATCATCTGCGCAGCCAACTTGCAATTTTTCATCATCTATCCTAATGCAACGCTCAATATTTTAGCAGAATTGACATTTTTTATGTCCAAGACTTTTCATCACCTGCTGCAACAGAATCGACATTTCGTTTCAGCACTTCAAGGCGATTTTGTTTACCTCATCATTGACTAATATGTATCATCGAAGTCATATTTTCTGACAGAACTATAAGAACAAGACTGTTTCTACTTAAATCAACAAGACAAAGTAACCCATTTTCGGTCACTAATTGCATCGGATACGCAGTGAATCTAAAGCACTTTCAGATAAAATGCATTTCGGAGTTCCTTGGTTGTACACTATCCTTTGGTTATCATACCACATATTAATAAGAGCTTCTCACAGCCATCTCATCCCGTAAACCATAAAAGTGGGTGACATGATGGATATGAATTTTGTGTATCTAAATGGATGACATGATGGATATGAGTTTTGTGTATCTAAATTTTGGTGGCATATAGGAGCACTGTGATAGTGCATTTCTTCATATATTTTGGTAGTGACATGTGAGAACACAACAGGACTGGCGGGGCACTTTTTCCCTTGTTTACGAGGTCTTTTTCCCCTCGTTTATGTATACACCTATAAACCTAACCGGTTACTTATCCTATGTTGTGCTCAAAGCTTCTTCTTCTCCCTTGTGATGTTCACGTGCTTCTGCAAATGTCTAACTCCAACAATTGGTATCAGATCAAGTCTCGGCTTCATCTAGTGTGTCGTCGACACCTCTCCGGTTAGATTCTCAGAATCGCACAAAATTTGGTGAGCATACTCAGGCTATTTCAGAGATCAAAACATCTTCGCTTTGTGGTGCCAAAATTGGGATATGAGCATGTTTCGGCCTTCAAACGCACTATTACAATGCTTATGTAGGCTATTTTGTCTTTTTGTTCCAAAGATATATATAGGTTTCGGTTTGCCACTCCGTTAAGCGTTTTCAAATACATTCATTTTTCTACATCAGTTGAGGATAAGTTGGATGGTACAAATTACCCATTGTGGACTTATATGATGCATCATGTATTGGTCGCAAACTATGGATATTTTGCATGTTGTTGGAAGAAACTAAAGCTGATGTAGATGGTGTCAAAGATGGTGATATTCTGCAAATTCTTGTTCGTGCTACATTTTCTACTGCATCTACAATAGAGAAAATTCATTGAGATGGCAGAGATGCTCACGCACATGCATTGATAGCCTTGTCTATCAAAGGTGCCATTATCCCTCACATTCACTCTTGTGGAGCAGCTAAGGATGCTTGGGATACACTTAGTACATTGTACCAGGCTAGGAATGAGGCTCTTGTTGCTTACCTCCAAAAACAGTTGGAGAGTGAGCACATGAACGAAGGTGATTCTATGGATAGTTTTTTGACAAAGATCAAGGATTTAAAGGAAATAATTTATTTCTATTGATAAAGTCATTTTTGATAGTTCACTTGTGTGAACTATTCTGAATGGTCTTCTCGAATCATATGAGATCAGTTTTGCTTCTACCCTTCATTTTTTGATGGAAGGCAATCCCAATGCCTTAATATTTGAAGATTTATTTTCTATTCTATTTTAGGAAGATCAGTCTAGGCAGAACATGTCTATTATGCATGTTGTAGATGAATCTTTCCTAGCTAGTCAGGAAGGCAAAGGAAAATGGAGTTCGTCTACTAGTAAACAAAAATCTGCTAATTCTGAACAATTGAAAAAGGAAGACAAAGATGAGAAGAAATAAAAAAAGTAGAAATTATTTTGCAAATAATGTAAAGCAAATGATCGTGTCAAGAAGAGGTGTCCAAAATTGACTACCAAATAGGAAAGAAGAAAGAGGCCAGAATGGTTGTCGCAAGGGCATGTACACCAAAAACAGAGTCTCCTTATCTTGTGCAGGATGAAGAATGGGCATTAAGTATTGTTTGTAATTTTGACCCATCTTTCATGAGCAGTGAATGTCTGTACTACACTTAGATGTTTGGTATTTTGATAGTGGGGTGACCAAACATATTACTTGGCTGTGTAGTTTCTTCTCTTCACTTAAGCCAACCCCTACAGGGAATACTGTAACATGTGCCAATAACTCCTTTGATCTTATTATGGGAGTTGGGAAGATCATTCTCACTAGTACTGATGGTAGTTCTTTTACATTGTCAGATGCTTTATTTGTGCTAGGGATCAAGAAGAATCTTTTGTAAATTTCGACCTTAGCCAAGATTGGGTTGATTGTGAAATTTGTTGATGACACATGTATTGTTCAAGATCTATCAATGGCGGTGTGATTATTGCTTCTGGCATTTTATCTCATTGGCTATATATATCTCATAGATTATCAAAAATCTTTGATTGATTCAGCATGTGCAATACACGATTCTCAGGCTATGTAAGATGCAAAGCTTTGGCATCCACGCTTTGGTCATCTAAATTTTGCTAGTTTGCTACACCTCTAAAAACTTGAAATGGTGTCCTCTTTGCCCAAACTTGAGGCACCCAGTAAACATGTTTGTGAAAGCTATGTTTTTGGCAAAATGCAACATTCATCCTTCCCAAAAGATGGTTCAATTTGGGCTACTAAAAAATTGGAGCTTGTACATAGTGATGTCTATTGTCCTATGCAAACATCCTTTTTTGGAACTTATCTTTACTTTGTGACTTTCATTGATGATTTCTCCAGGCATGCATGGGTATATCCATTGAAACCAAAGTCTGATGTGTTCATATGCTTCAAACAATTTTTGTTTTTGGTTGAAAATCTGTCAGTATGTAAAATGGGCACCCTCCATTCTGATCAAGGGGGCAATATATGTCTTTTGACTCTAATGCATTTTTGGTTGAACATGGGATAAAACATCAGTGTATAGTGCTGTATACACCACAACATAATGAAGTCAGTGAATGGAAGAATAGGTCATGCATGGAGATCATGACATGTATAGTGAAGAGTCACAATTTACCATATAGTTTCTCGCTTGAGGTTGTAATGTGTGTAGCATATGTACTTAACAGGTCTCCCACTAAAGCACTACAGTATATCACTGCATATGAGGCTTGGCATGGTTGCAAGCCATCTGTTTTGGGTTGTTTGGCATATGAATTAGTGCCTAAACAACATCATAGAAAATCGGATGATAAAGCACTAACATGTATTTTCATTGGGTACAGTTCTGAAAGCAAAGGCTATCATCTGTATCATCCACATACTGAACGCTTTCTGCTTAGCTGTGATGTTGTTTTTGTGGAAGATGCTATTCAACCCTTACTTTCATGTACTATGGAGCCATCTGTTAGCTCCAACGACATGTGTGATACTTTGCTGCCTCTTTTTATAGCTCGATAGTCTAGTGGTGGTCCTAATGAGGCTTCTCTACCTTTTTAAGTCTCATGTGATGATGAAGATCATTCCATTTCTGATGCAAATTTACATGATGCACTTGTTGATGAGAATGCTCATATTGAGAAGGCCAAAACTATCCCAAAATGGTTGGTGTGCAAACTTTGCTTGACAGAATTTAAGATTCACCTCTATCATACCCTACTTGTTTAAGCTCTCATAGTACCCCTTTTGCATTAGATTTCTATGATATGGTTGTATCTAGTCTCTGTGATGATAATGAGCCTCTTTCATTTGATGAAGCATAAAATTCAAAAAATTGGATAAGTGTTATGCAATCTGAATATGATGTTTTAATGAAGAATGGTACCTATTCTTTATGTGACTTGCCTCCTGGAAAGAAGGCCATTGCCACTAAGTGGGTTTACAAGCTGAAGGGTATGCCTATTGGAACAATTGAGAGGTATAAGGCTAGGCTTGTCGCAAAGGGTTATGAGCAAGAGAGAGGCATTGATTTTGATGAGACCTTTGCACCTACATGTTTTATGACTATTGTTCATAGCACCTATGTACTTGTAGCCCATCATGGTTGGAATGTACATCAATTGGACATTAAAATAGGAGTTTTGAATGGTGACTTGTGTGAAGAAGTGTATGTTTTTCAACCCTGTGCCTTTGTGCACAAAGGGCATGAAAATGAGGTTTGCAGGTTAAAGAAGGCATTATATGGTTTAATGCAAGCAAAACGTGCTTGTTATGAAAAGATACATGCCTATCTGATTGCACATGGTTTTGAAAACAATCCAACTAAAAGCACCTTATATGTTAAGCGTTCTAATGATCTGCTTCTTATCATTGTTGTCTATGTTGAAGGCATGCTACTCACTTGTTGTATAGATAAGCATATTGCTGATTTAAAGGCTGATTTGCATGCCTCATTTGAAATGTCTAATTTGGGTCATTTACATCATTATTTAGGCATTCAGTTTATGTAAGTTCATGGTGGAATAGCTTTGTGTCAAAGGAAATATATTGACACATTATTGTAGCATTTTGGCCTTGAAGATTGTAAGCCTATTACAACTCCTATGGAGACACATTTACAATTGAGTCATCATGATGCTGGAGATGCATTTGATGTTGTTCTCTATCAACGAGCTATTGGATGCATGATTTACTTATGCATTACGCAGGCAGATATTCAGTTTTTTGTCTCACAGATGAGCAGGTTTATGCAATGCCCACGTGTCAAGTATTGGTAGGTGGTTAAGCACATCTTTCACTACTTGAGTGGTTCCCGGCTCCTTGGATTGTTTTATCCCAAGGAGGGATCACTACCGCCAAATTTCCATGCTTTTTTCTAACAGTGATTGGGATGGTTGCTATGACACTCATGTGTCCACTAGAGGTTTTTGCTTCAGGCTTGGTAGCTCATGCATATCTTGGCTAAGCAAGAAGAAGCCTATTTGGGTCACATCGAGTTGTGAAGCTAAGTATAGGGCATCTTTCACATCGATTGTTAAGTGTGTGTGGCTTAGATGCCTTATGGCTGATTGGAGTGTTGGTCAGTCTTCTACCACCACCATCTTCACTAAAGTCAGAGTGCATTGGCACTTGTGAGCAACCATGTGTTCCATGCTCACACTAAGCACATTGAGGTGCATTATCATTCTATCAGGGAGAAGTTATCTGTTGGAGAGATAATCCTTGCATATGTTCCCATGAAGGAGAACGTTGTAGACGTTTTCATGATGGTTGTGCCTAGCGAGAAGTTTGAATCTTTCCGCAAAGCTTTGGGCTTACTTCCTTTTGTGGTTTGATTCCACATAGCTTGGCACTTCCTTATACATAAGTGTGAGCTCCTTGTTCACCACATCACACCTAGGGGGGATTTGTTGATATATTTTGGTTGTGATGTGTGTGAACATACTAGGACCATCGGGGCACTTTTTTTCCTCTTTAGGAGGTTTTGTTCCCTCGACTTGTGTATATGGGTATAACCATAACATGTTACTTATCTTTTGTGCATTCTAGTGTTAATTTATTCAATATTGTGTGTTGTTCTCCCAACTTCTTCTTCTTCCTTATGTTGTTCGCATGTTTCCGCAAACATTTAACTCCAATAGCATTCACATGCCAAAATGAGCTCATATCAAAATTTTTATGCAACATAGAAAAGGTGATTTGAATGCGTAATGGATCTCACTATGCTTACCATTTTTTCTGAGATTCTGAGATATGATGGAAGGGATGTTGAAGATAGCCTGGATGAAGTGGCGACACCCAATTGTCGGAGTATGAGGTCTATGAAAGCACATGAACAACACAAGAAAAAAGAAGAAGGTTGGAGCACAACACAACACTTAATGAATTACCAAGTGAATGTATAAAGATATGTGACCCATTATGATTATAGACATAGATAGAAGCCAAGGAAAACACTCCTCGTAAAGAGAACAAAAAGAAAGTGTCAAAGAAATCCTAAGTGTATTCACACACATCAGTATGAAAACATATCACCAAAAAAAGATAGTTGTGGTAGTTGATTGAGTTACCAAGATGGCACATTTCTTTCTTGTAAAAAAGACTAATATTTCCTTGAATGTTGTAAAAGTGTTTGTAAAAGAACTTTATTCACTACAAATTAATTTCTAATAAAGACTCTAGGTTCATATCAAACTTCTAGGAATCAATAGTTGAATCAATTGGCACTCAACTGTACATGAGTACAACTTTCCATCGAGAGACTAATGGGGAAACGAAGAGGGTAAATAAGGTACTTGGAGATATGTTTCATATGTACCTCAATAGAAAGCTAGATATTTTCCCTTGATTGATGCAACATATAATAGTGCATATCAAGCATCTATAAAAATGATTCTTTTTTAGGCAATGTACAATTATAATTGTTTCATTTCATCTTCTATTTCTAATGTCTCAAATACATTAGAAGTATCTAAAGAAGTTCTTTAGGAGATGGACGAAGAACTTGGGCAATTAAGCAATACATAAAAGAAGCACAAAAATGAAAAAATAAGTTCTAAGATTTGAAGAGAAATCCACTTGAATTTCAAATAAATGACATAGAATTTCTTAAGTTCACTCCTCAGTAATCTAATTTTTTGTTAGAGAAGGATTATAGACGGTATACAAGTCCCTTTAAAGTCTTGAAAATGATTTGAACTCTTGTTTATTTGTTGGAATTTCCTTAACATTTAAATGTGCATCTTGTATTAAACATTATCTCACTTAACAGATATGTACTTGATGCTTCTCATGTTTTCTAGGATAGCTATAAGTTTATAGATGATGACTCTTCCGAGCTTCATCTTGAAATAATATAACATAGGAAGGGAAGACTAATTTGAAATCTATCTATACAATATATTTTGGCAAAACCACATACATATCGAGTTGAGGATTTGACACATTATTGTTCTTTCAAACTTTGGGGATATAGTTTCTCAACGGGGGGAGATTTGTAATGAGCCTTCCGGAAGTGAAGTGATTCATTTTGAACTTTCTATCATATATTGTGGATAGGTTTTAAATGAATGCTCATTTTATGCATATAGAAAAAAGCAAGGAATGATAATTTTATATTCTCTCTCTAAACATTGTTTATTTCATGTTTTCTGGTTGAAAATTGAACATAAAGTTGAAAGAGTCACATATATTTTTGTATGCGAGAAAGATAGAGCATGCATAGGAGAATAAAAGTGTTTCTCTAAACATTTTGTGTCTTATGCTTTAGGTATGTCATTTCCAGCTCAAGAGCTAGTTCATTGTAAAATAATGGCTTAATCATATTCTCTCTCTAGAATTTCTAAACATGAAGGGTTATAAAATAAGAATGGAGGCTCATTTGGACCTAGGGCATCTATAACATCATTGTGCAGATTGAAGAGCTGACCTTTGTTGCCTCTCATAAGCATTTTAGAATTCTACATCTCTTTTTATTTATAAGGTTTAGAATAGTATTGATTTTTCCAACACTTCACCACAAAGGAGTGGGCTTCTTTATTATTATTTCTATTCATGATTTTTATGCATATGTGTCCTCTGATATTGTGGATGTTAATTGATATATCTTCCTGTTGCTTTTTTTTTTACTTTTGATAGGTTTTGCTAAAAAAGGTAGTTGACCACTAAAATGCATGTTCTTTTTTAGAATTTTACATGTAACACTTGAAGAATCAAATTCTACTAAATTTGGTGCATCCTGCATTTCCATGAGGAGAGAGGATCAAATCTATTTCAGAAGCATTTCTCTCTCATGCAAGAGAAGGCAGAAAATTAGAGAATTACCATGTGATTGTGATTAAGAGTGAGATTGTGAGTGATATTATGAGTGGGAGTGAGATTGAGAGTGTGAGTGTGAATGAGATTGAGATAGTAGTGGTTGTTCGCAAGGTCAAGGGTTCATCACAAAGCTATTTTGAAAAGCTATTGTATCTGATCTTCTATTTCTCTACATCACATGTGACCTACTTAAACAAAGAAAAGGGGAAGGGGGGGCGGGGGCTTTTACAATTCTGAATCCCACTTTCAAGATATTTAGGAGATATCTCAATAAACCACTCTTTTTTGGGATTTTCAAAGTTTTCCGCAAACTTCTCTTTCAAGATCTCCCATAGACCCTTGCTTATGATCATGTTTCTGCATAGATGAACAACCAATAGCTTCACCAAGCTAGGCTTGCTTCCAATTAATGATGAGGGTTCAGATTTAGAATCTTACGAAGAGTAAGCCAAATTTGATAGCTCTTGGTGCAGGAGAGGAGGAGTTGAACTGGATTGTCTCTCCCATTCGTGCATCTTTTACACCATCTTGCTAGCCTTGAAATTAGTACACATACCTCTGTGGAGAATTCGGCACATCAAAACACCTTTTTTTGATTCTCAATGAAGGGGTGCCATAGATCTAGAAACTTGCATTCATAGTGGATCCAAGACCCATTAACACACCACCTTTTATAAAGCATCTTCTGGAAGTCGAAGTTCCACTTGAGTCTTGATGGATGCAACATATTATTACTATTAATTCATCGTAGAATTTTACAAGGCATGACAACTCCTTGCCAACAAAGAGACCCATCTACATGTCATGGTCTAGGCATCAATTCTACATATTATCTAGCCCCACTCCTCTAATTCAACTTTGTCGTTCGAATCAGTATCTTCATATCTGATTCAATGCTTTCTATCCTCTTTCCAAAGGTGGTTCTACATATGAAAGCCTTTGTTCCAAAGCTGTTTGGCACGTTTGAAGGTGGCTCACCTCCACATATTAATGCCAAGAATAGGAAACTAGATGTAATCATTTTTTTCTTATGCTAACCACGCACTCCCAATCATTCCTCACATGGGTACCATTGTGAGCAGAGAAAGCAAGAAACTCCAGCAGATGTTGTGCATGTAATTGCAAGATTGGGCCATACTTGAAGAGATGACCTCTTCACAACATAAATATGGTGCCCCAAATTGAATGACGGTCTGTTCTCTGAGGTTGAAAGTCGTGCGCTCAAGGCAATAAGCATCTCCAAAACAGAAGCATTCTTCACGAAGGAATTGCACACACAGAGGCATTATCTTTCATATGCTGTTGTTCAATTAAGAAACTCAAGGTCCATATTGGCAAGGCTGATGCTAAGGCGAGTCGATGAGAACTGAAGCTGTGCAGCAATCGTAGGAGGCAACAAAATATGGTGCTTGAGCCATTGCAGAGGGCATTTGTTGGACATAGAGGCTGAGGCGAGCCACCAAAGGTCAGTAACCTGTAGAGGGAAACCATATCTTTGCACAAAAAGGCCATGCACAACATATTGACCTTCAAAGAACGGCCTTTCAAGTAGCAAACTCAGGCCCGAAGAATTAGAGGAGGCTAGTGTGTAAGTAGGATGATCATATCTCCTTTTAATAGCAATCATATGAGAAAGATTCAGCACCAATCCAAGATTGACCGGTCTTCTTGATACCATGAAGAAGTAGGAGATGGGACATAGCTACCAAAGCAGACGCTTACGAATAGATGAAATAACGTTTTGATTAAGGTCTAAATGCAGGTTAGATATAAATAGCTTTATTGATGCCGGTTCATATCATTGCATTCACATAATGTGGACATTTTAGATTAGAGATTCAGCAATACATATGTACGTACGTACGCAGTACGTACGTACATACCTACATATATACAGTTATACATACATCAAGGGCTTTCCATTAAAGGTTGTCCTCTCTAGGGAAGTCGTGAATGTGATAGAAATAACCTCAATAGACTAGAACTAGCAAGTATATTTCTTTGAAAAATGTGAAGCATAAACAACTACATCTCTTTGAAAAATGTGAAAAACTAACAATTACAGTACTTTGAAAAATGTAAAGGCTTTGAAAAATGTAAAGGCATGGAGTCTCAAACATGACTCAAGCTTGATGAGCATAAAAATTAGCTTCATCGAAGATGCTATACAACTTGATGTCACCCACTTTCTTTGATGAGCATGACAATTAGCTTTAATCAAGATGCTATACAATCTGATGTCACCCACTTTCTTTGTATTATGGTAGTGTAGTCTGATTATAGGAATTTCGCTTAAAATGCCTCTCTATCACCTTTTTTGGCCTTTCTTATGGATATAGATCCTATGTAGAATGAAAGGCCTCTTTCACTCTTAAGGATCCGCTTTAGTTTGAACTTCTTTTTTTTAGGATGAGCTCTCTTAGATGTCTGAAAAAAAGGGGGTTGGGAGGGGGGGAGAGAGAGAGAGAGATTGTTTAGAATTTTGAATCCTACTTCGTAGGAAGTGAAGAGACTTCTCACTAGACCACTCTTTCTTGGGATTGTTGAAGTTTGCCATACACTTCTCCTTCGTAATCTTCCATAGAGCCTCACCTCTTATCATATTTCTGCATAGACAAACAACCAATAGCTTGCTTCTATTTAATGATGGGGTCAAATTTAGAATCTTACTGAGATTGAGCCAAATTTGCTGGCTTTTCGAGCGGGAGAGGAAGAGTTTACCTATATATTCTCTCCCATTTGTAGATCTTTTACACCAAGAAGGCACACCACAAATCTTTATAGCTTTGACATTGGATTTTGCACATCAAAACTGTTTTTTTTGTTCTCGATGAAGAGGCGAAAACGGTGCAAACTTTCATTCACACTGGATTCAAGACCAATTAACACATCACTTTTTATTAAGAATCTTGTGGAAGTCCAAGTTCCGCTTGATTCTGAGAGGCACTACAACATATCAAGGGTATACCGAGGCTACTACCGAGGCAAATGAACAGGCGTGATTTCTTCGCAACGTCGGTGTTAGAGTCGGTATACGCGTCGAAAAGAAAGCGTCCGTATGGGCGCCGGTATCAACGTCGGTATAGGCACCGGTATATACATCGTATTACCGGTGCTTATACTGACGTCCATACCGACACCCGCACTGGGTGTACCGGCACTTATACCGACCTCCATACTGGAGCTACTGGTGCATATACCGACGATCCTGTCTGCACAAATTTTTTTGGGCACAGTGTGTTGTCTTTTGCTACAGCATATTGTTGTTTAGCAAAAGACAATACACTTTGCCCAACTGAGTACATTTGTTATGTACTTTAATGGCAACCAAAACATAAACTTATATGAGCAAAAATGAACAATGAATCATGTTAGAAAGTTGTATATTCCATAAATGAAAAATATACAAAAGTGTGGTAAAGCACTTCTATATAGGAATCGAATACAAAGTGTGACAAAGCACTTCCATATAGGAATCAAATACAAAGTTATGGTACATCATTGCCACATAGGAGTGTAATACAAAATTGTGGCAATGTGACAAAACACTTCCATATAGGAATCGAATACAAAATTATGTTACATCGTTGTCGTATGCGAGTGTGATACAAAATTGTGTCATTGATCAAAATATTTACACCTACAATCCTACAACAAAACATATGTATAAAATAAGACCAATTAATATGACATTTATAAACAACAACTAAAAAGACGAAACCAAGATATAGATTTACCTAATCAAGAATATTCTCCCATGAGATGATTGCACTGCGTCCCTCTAATTCTTGTAACAGTGGAGTCAGTCCATGCCAATATCCATATGATTCTTCAGTTCACGAAGAAGGATGACCCACTACCAACTCCTATAAGAAATATGCAAAATGTTAGATGAACATACATAATGTGCTTAGCACAAACAACTTCAATAATATCATGATACTTACAAATTGGTAGCACATACTGTTGTATCCGCCGCAACCTAAATGCGACGTTCCAACCATATCTAAACGTGTGGCTGCCGCATCTCTCTGCTGACGATATCGATCAGGAGTATGTTGTTGCTCATCCTCAATCGATTCCCATTCTTCGACATCTAGCCATGCAGGCTTCGGTAAGCCTGCTCTAAAAGCATCACGAGCTTCCGATCGTCGATGAGACATCATTTCATGTACTGTATGTTGAGGTCCATTCGAAACTCACAATAGGATTCCCAGGTGCTGGCTGATACTCTTCATATATGCATTGTGTGATATGATTTTTAGAGTCCCTATCCTGTTTGGTCCATTTTAACATTACTGAATGACCGAATTCGATAGAGATGAGTTGTCGAATGCGCTGAGGCATTGACTTTCCCCCCGCATCCATAACTGGAGCTCCATTATGGATATGATATATCTTGGAGTCATCGTGATCATGTGCACCCCGAGGTGTATGTGGAGATCTCATCTGATGCAATCTGAAGATCTCATCTCATGCAATGTATATATATGCATGCTTGTATGCATATGCATTCATGTATATGCATATGCATTCTTGTATACATATGCATGTATGCATATGCATGTTTGTATACATATGCATTCATGTATGCATGCTTGTATTTATGCATATGCATACATGTATGCATATGCATGCTTGTATGCATATGCATTCATGTATGCATATGGATGCATGTATGCATATGCATGCATGGATGCATATGCATGCTTGTATGTATGCATGTTGCATATGCATGCTTGTATGTATGCATGTATGTATGCATATGCATTGTATGCATATGTATTCATGTATACATATGCATGTGTGTATGCATATGCATGCTTGTATGCATATGCATGCTTGTATGCATATGCATTCATGTATATGCATATGCATTCATGTATGCAGATGCATTCATGTATGCATATGCATTCATGTATGCATGCTTGTATGTATGTGTAGAGGAGGTATTGGAGTATCTACTTTTAATAGGAGCATGGAGCAAGCATTCCAATACTTCAACTACTCAAGGGAGGTTCTCCTTAGGGAAATATACCCTTTAACACTTCTGTGAGCAGGAAAATATCAAGGATTGCACAGAGTTGAGAATACTCAAGAAAATATTATTGAAAAAATGACAATAATGGAAGACCATCCACTCCTTAGTTCGAATCAGATGATTACAACATAGGCCAAAGAGATTCTCAAACGTTCATGCTCTAGGCTAACATACCACTCCAGAACTAAACAACATCAATACAAGGGATTCTTCCAATCCGTACAATGGACACAACTAGATGCAGACTAGCCTGATCAATACAAAGTATGAAGACTTGCTCTAAGGGAAAGAGCACGAAATATCAAGGACTCACACTGAATGACAAAACCAAGCCACTCTCTTTACACTATAGTGCTATTAGCCCTGACTAGGAAGTCCACGCTCTGTATATTCACCACAGAGTGCCAAGAGAGGACCCCTGTACGTACGTATGTATATGTGTATATCTCTAAAAATGTATATCCCAAATGAACACAAGTCCCTCGCTTTTATAGGCTCCAATAGGCAAAGAGGGCCTTGCCGATTCCTCACATCCACTCATCACGCATCGGTTGATTACCCAAGATTGGAGGGGTAAATCAAATTTGCCAGCAGTCTTTTATTGGATCCACAAAAAATAGGCAGTCGTCATGAATGGTTGGCGGCAACAGTCATTTCTCCACTTTCACTTTTACCACTTACACATTTACTGTCACTTTTGAATTCAAGCTAAGATCCTCATTTTGTGTGGCCCATGATATTTGAATGACCTTGAGAAGCACATCCTTCACCTAATTTTTGTAATAGCTTTTGATCCTTCATATTAAGTGGGTGGTATGGGAGGTGAGTTGTGGGAACTTGAGAGAGATTATGGGGTTTGTGGAGGTTTGTGGAGGGGTGTGGGGTTTGTGAGGTCTGTGCGTTGGGTGGGAATAGGGGTGAGTTATGGGGAATTGTGGGGGGTTTTGGGGTGTGGTAAAAAATTGATCCAGTATTTCAAAGTTATTATTGCATCATTGGAAAGTACTCGTCAAGATCTTTCCCATGATATATAACACTGTAGGGTTTGGTTAAGAAATGATCCTCCAAATATCCATCCAAAACTCTATAAGAGCCTTATGTAAGGTCGTGAAAAAAATGTGGGATTTGTGGGGTTTGTGGAGTTTGTGGTGGGCTGTGGGGTGGTGTGGAGTGGTGGAGGGCTGTGGGGTGGTGTGGAGTGGTGGAGGGCCATGGGGTGGTGTGGAGTGGTGGAGGGCCGTGGGCTGGTGTGGAGTGGTGGAGGGCCGTGGGGTGGTGTGATATGGTGGAGGGCGTGGGGTGGTGTGGAGTGGTGGAGGGCCGTGGCGTGGTGTAGAGTGGGTGCGGAGGAGAGAGAGGGAGGGGAGAGAGAGAGAGAGGAAGGAATGGGTAGAGAGAGAGTGAGATAGGGGAAGAGGGAGAGAGAGAGAGAGTGTGAGGGGCGTTGAGGGGAGGGGAGGGGGCTGGTGGTGAGGGGAGGGGAGCATGATGGTGGTGAGGGGAGGGGAGGGGGCTGGTGGGGGATGAGGGGGGTGGCGGGGAGGAGAGAAAGGGGAGGGAAGAGAGAGAAAGGAAGGCATGGGTAGAGAGAGAGTGAGATAGGGAAAAAGGGAGAGAGAGAGAGAGGGTCTCAGGGGCGCTGAGGGGAGGGGAGGGGGCTGGTGGGGGCTGAGGGGGGTGGCCGGGGAGGAGAGAGAGGGGAGGGAGGAGATAGAAAGGAAGGTCTAGGTAGAGAGAGAGTGAGATCGGGAAGAGGGAGAGAGAGAGAGAGAGTTTGAGGGGCGCTAAGGGGAGGGGAGGGGGCTGGTGGTGAGGGGAGGGGAGGGGGCTAGTCGGGGCTGAGGGGGGTGGCGGGGGAGGAGAGAGAGGGGAGGGAAGAGAGAGAAAGGAAGGCATGGGTAGAGAGAGAGTGAGATAGGGAAAGAGGGAGAGAGAGAGAGAGGGTCTGAGGGGCGCTGAGGGGAGGGGAGGGGGCTGGTGGTGAGGGGAGGGGAGGGTGATGGTGGTGAGGGGAGGGGAGGGGGTTGAGGGGGGTGGTAGGGGAGGAGACAGAGGGGAGGGAAGAGAGAGAAAGGAAGGAATGGATAGAGAAAGAGTGAGATAGAGAAGAGGGAGAGAGATATTGGTCTGCCATCTTGAATCAAAACTTCACAAACTGTGATGCCACAAGCATCGGTTTCTATTTCAAAAGGTTTTTGGGGATCTACTACCAATAAAATTGGCGCAGTTGATAGTGCTTATTTTAATGTGTCAAAAGCTTTGTTTTGGGCACTAGTCCAAAAAAAAAAAAAATTTACTCTATATCAAATCCATCAATGGCAGAGCTATGTGTGAATAGCTGGTAATGAATTTCCTATAGAAGCCCGATAATCCTAAGAATGATCTCAACTGGCACTCATTCCAAGGAATCAGCCAACCAAGGATCACATAAGCTTTCTGTGGATCCATTCTAATTCCATATGCAGAAATTATAAGTCTTAAGTACTCAAAGTCAGATAAACATAGATGTGTCTTCTTTGGATTGACGTACAAAGTATTGTCATCCAACATTTGAAAAATTGTATGCAACTAACATTCATGTTCTTCCAAACTTTTAGTATAAACCAACAGATCATCTACAAAATCAACCACAAACTGACCAATTGAAGGACAAAAAATATCATTCATGAGCGTCATAAAAGTAGTAGGTGCATTGGTTAAACCAAAAGGCATTACAAGATACTCATAATGACCAAATCTAGTATGAAAAGTTGTTTTATGTACATCATCATCCTTGACTCTTATTTGATGATAACCACTTTTTAAGTCTATTTTACTATATACAACAACACCTCCTAGTGCATCCAGAATATAATAAATGCGAGGCATCGGATATCTGTGTTTTATTGTAACTTTATTTAATGCTCTAAAGTCTATACACATCCTGAAAGATCCGTCCTTTTTGCGAACCAAAAGCACTCGGGCTGCAGAAGGTGAATAACTGGATCTGATAAGTCCTTTGTCAAGATACTCCTCGACAGTACGACATACTTCTGCCTCCTCTTGCAGACTCATTCAATACGGCTGTGTGGCCTGTGGATGAGCTCCTGGTACTAGCTCAATCCTATGCTCCACTTTTCTACGAGGCGGAAGAGTTGAAGGTAACTCTGAAAGAAATAAGTGTTGGAATTTAGTTTTCATTCTAGAAGCTAGCTGAGCCCTCTAGACTATTTTGAATCTATAAACTTAACAACTCTTTATGCTCAAAATATAAGAAATATAAATACTTACACTCTGCTTTTACCATCGGAGAGGAATATGCTCATCTGTACACCTTGACGTCCGGCTCTCCAAGGATGATAATGTGGCGACCATTATGATTGAACTGATATATGTGAATGTGAAAATCAATAGTTGGCTTCTTACTTGCATGCCACTGTTTACTAAGGATGAGATCAAATCTAGCCAACCTAGCAATCTCGAAATCTAGCTCATCTCTATAAGTCTGTATCTAGACTGCTAATCCAACAAATCGTCGATCCCAGATCTCACATCTGCCAACTCTACCCTATAGGTGTATGCAGATGGAGTAGTCTTCAACTTTAGTGTCTTGACTAAGGAAGAGTTAATAACATTATGTGTGGATCCTGTACCAAATAGAACTGTAACGAGATGTCCATGATCTTCCCCACTCATGACAACCAACTCGGTGTCTAGAAACTGATACCCTTTGTGAGCAACTAGGGATAACACCACATCTGGAACATTCTTAACCTTCTTAGTCACTGTTATATTTAAGATGGGTTGTTTATCTTTAGATGGAGGATCCATCTTAATGTCTCTCGCTAGAAGATCAAAATTTGAAGGAGATGATGGAGTCGATGGCGAGGACTACTGCCTCTCCACCACCATCGCTGCCGATATCTTTTTTTCCTTCTTCGGACACATCTTGCAAGGATGCCAACCTAGGCATTCATAACAAAGACCCTCACGGAGAGCCTTTTCTTTTTGTTGCTGTGTCAAACTGGATCTCTGAAAAGCTCTATCTGCCATGGATGCACTTACTTTCCTCTTCCCACGGCTCGAAGTCTGAATGACATTCATCTATCTATTAGATGCTGGAACTAAAACTATAGGCTTCTTTAATCTTGTCCAAGTATTCTTTTGTCTAGAAGGCTGCAATCAAGAGCGTCGCCCATCCTCCAACACCAGAGGAAGTTCTACTGCCTCATTTAGAGTGTGGCAGCGCTCCTTGTGCACAAGTGGAGGCAACGTCTCCCTAAGCCCAAGAACAAATTTATGCACCTGAAGAAAATCAGGCACCTGATCTGGAATCTTCAACAAGATTTTGCTATATTTGTCTGCATACTCCTGCACTAAAAGTTGTCTCTATTGTAGGAAGAACCATGCATCTAGAGCCCTAGTACACTCATCTGGAGGAACAAAATTATTGTAAAATATAACTTTAAATTCTGCTCAAGTGGCTGGTTCTATCTTGTCTTGCTCTATTTTCCTCCACCACCAATGAGAAACATCCATCAAATTGTAAGTGGCATGCTATATTTTCTGTTTTTCATCCTCAATATTACAAAATCAAAAACACTGTTCCCACTTACTTATCCATTGCTCCACCGCATCCTCCGTCTAGGCACTAACTTGTCCGTGGTACTTAGGTGGATTTAAATCTCTCACTTTCCATCTAATATCTCTACCAGAAGAAGCACCCACATTTGTCAATGGTATTTGTGAACTAGATGGTTCAGGAGATGGAACTTCCACTTGCATAGGTGTGTCGATGGGTGGCACCTCTGGTTTGTTAATTGCTTGGAGGATCTTCTAAAGGGTATCCTCCATGCCTCTAACTTTAGCATTGAGATTCCTAATCTCCATAGTCACTCAAGCTCGACCTCTGCCATGGGAGTAACAACCTCATCGGGATTCATTCTCTTGATCACTACAATCGATGGCTAGTGATATGCTTTTGCTTCCTCTTCTACATGCGATTCGAGGCAGCCGTTCTCCCTCAACGCACGCGCGCGAGTTGCTCCCTTGTCTTTTCGTGAGCTCCACGAAATTTCTTACTTAAAAGACTTCTTCCAAGAAGATGATGAGATGTCTTATTCTCCAAGACTTTCCCCCTTCTCACTCAAGCTTTGATACCAAATGAAAGATTTCAATTAGCTACCTGCCACTCTCCTCCCAACCTTAAATAGCCCTTGCCCTTGGCACCTCTAGAATCTTCTCTAAGGTCCAAACACTCCTCATATGGCCACTCTGAGGAGATGGAATAACCTCGATGATCCGTGCTAGAGGCTTGGCTCCCCCGAGCTTTGGTCCCTCACCCGGCTAGGGTCCTCGACCAAATGCAGGTAGACCAATGTAGACCATGGAGGTCTAAATAAATCTAACATCTATCCTCGTTCCAAAGGTGCTTCTACTCCATAGAAAACCTTTGCTCCAGAGCCGTTAGGAGCTTCTAGAGATGGCTCACATCCACACAATTCATGCAAACAATAGGAAACTAGATGAAGTCATTTTGTCTTATGAAGTCATTTTGTCCAATCATTGCTCACAATGAAAAACGTCTTCGTATTGTTCCATCGCTTCCAAAGTGAACGCACAAGAGGGGATCATTCAACTCGAGATATGAGTTCTGCCTAAGGACAAAGTTAATGGACACACATAATGATAGATATGTAGATATGAGTTCTGCTTGAGGACAAAGTTAATGGACACACATAACGATAGAAAGTTGATGGAAGGGACACAATGACAACTACTTTGAGCACATGAGAGATTGAACGGACCTCGAACATCCAAGTGATCCAAGTTCAATCTATTTCAGTCAATCGGCGTGAGGAAGCTAAAGAGATCAGTAGCAGCGAACAGTTGAAAACCAACTTGTTGGATTGCTCATTCGATATAGACATAACGGAGAAAGAGATGCAAATTGCAAAAGAGAAGTTATGTGAGTTCCGAGTTCTGAAGTAGTGCAAAGTTCCGCTTTCTGAGCGGAGCTTTGGAGGACTGTGTTCTTTGGGAATCTGTGAAGATGATTAAGTTAGGAAGAGAAAATGGGTGGACCATGATCAAATTGGCACATGGGTGCTGCTCTCTTCACTGTCAGGAGTCGGGGCCAGAGTCCTGAAAGGTTTCTAAGTCATCTGCACAGTTTATTTCCGAGTGCACGTGGAATATTTTACGTCACCGAATTTGGGCGCATCATAAGGCACGTATGTGCAGCAAATGCGCAGCAAATGCGCAGATTTCCCCATCCATTACGTTGCCTTCGTTTTTCCTTGCACATTGTCTGTTGTTTCTACGAGAGAGAAAGAGAGACGGAGAGAGAGATAGAGAGAGAGAGAGAGAGAGAGAGAGAGAGAGAGAGAGAGAGAGAGAGAGAGAGAGAGAGAGAGAGTTCAATGAGGTTTCTGATTTGGGCATCGAACTCCATATGGGTAATTGTTTGGTTTGTAGCTCTGATCCATACTTTTATACTCATCAAATAGAATTGTACTCAGCACCACAACTACAACTCAGCCAGTGAAGGATTTGCACTCCCTTCACTCTTGTTCCGCCCTTCAAGAGTCTATTGGACTTAAATTTGGTCTATAGCCTGGGCCCTGAGCTCGGCCCTGGTCAGTATGGCATCATAGGAAGCTGCGAACACCCCTCGTCGAGGGCATTGTTCGCCTGCAAGTCCATTGCCA